>CAUYSK010003032.1:0-57472 GCA_963575035.1 Avahi laniger
GTGTTTGTAACTAACTATCAGGGGTAATATTAAGATAATTAATACACAGTCTCTGCTCTCAGAATTGTCTTCAAGTTAGGGAGTTGGACATACAATCACTAATTTCAAAAAATAGTCCAAGGGGCTGGGCGCGGTGGCTCACGCCTATAATCCTAGCACTCTCAGAGGCCTAGGCGGGTGGATTGTTTGAGCTCAGGAGTTTGAAACCAGCCTGAGCAAGAGCGAGACCCCATCTCTACTAAAAATAGAAAGAAATTAACTGGACAACTAAAAATATATAGAAAAAATTAGCCAGGCATGGTGGTACATGCCTGTAGTCCCAGCTACTCAAGAGGCTGAGGCAGAAGAATTGCTTGAGCCCAGGAGTTTGAGGTTGCTGTGAGCTAGACTGACACCATGGCACTCTAGCCCGGGCAACACAGTGAGACTCTGTCTCAAAAAAAAAAAAAAAAATAGTCCAAAGAACAATATACAGTCAGCCCTTCATATCTGTGGATTCTGTATCTGTGAATTCAACCAACTGTGGATCAGAAATATTTGGGAAAAAACTTGCATCTTTACTGAACATGTACAAACTTTTTTCCTTGTCATTATTCCCCAAATAATACAGTAGAACAACCGTTTACACGTTATTCACATTGTATTAGGTATTTTAAGTAATCCAGAGAGAATTTAAAGTATACAGCAGGATGTGCATAGGTTATATGGAAATACTACATTATTTTATATCAGGGACTTGAGCATCCGAGCATTTTGATATCTGCAGGATGTCCTGGAACCAATCACCCTTGGATACTGAGGGACCATAGTACTTGTACCAAATGAGTGGTATGTGTAAGTGCTGTACAGGTTGAATCTTTAAGAGAAAGAGATCACCATGGGAGGGTCATTAAAAGAGTTTTAGAAGAAGAAGGATTTGATTTGGTCTCTGAAGGGTGGGTAAATTGGGATGGAGCTAGAAGGGCAGGAGGAATGGGTGGGTGAGAGCCTAGGAATGGAAATGTGTAGGGGCATGTTTTTGGTTAATATTCTTTAGATATTTTGCTTGGGTGCCCTATAAAGGAATTTTGATAAACTATGCCTTCATGCACATTTTTAGTGTGACACTTAATATTTTTCATCTAAAGTTTAGTTGCAAAAAATATAATTCCCTGGAATGCTCTGAATATTTACACTCTATAATTATTTTGCCACTTTAAAAAGTAAATTCAATGAATATAAATGCTGCAGTGATGGGGGGGTACTACAGCAATGATATTTCTCTAATAGTAGGAAATTTTATAGAATGTCTTTTTTTTTTTTGAATAGGGTTTACTTTTTAGAGCAGTTTTAGGTTCACAGCAAAATTGAACAGAAGGTGCAGAGATTTCCTAAACACTTTATGCCCCCTTTTTATTCTTGAATCCGTATTTCTATTCCATTTCCTCCACAGAATTTTAACCTAATGTAATGTAGTTTATGCTTGAAAGTTTTTATTGTTACCTGGTCATATTTTTCTGTGCAAACAAGATATTAATTAAAATTGTAAAATAATAAATGTTCTTTGACCATAGGATCTGAATATTAAAAAATTCTTCATTATTATTAGTATATATGTATATTAAAATCTTTAAAATCATTACTAAACATAAGTAAAATTTTATTGAAAAGCCATTTCAATGAAATGAATGGAGCTTCTTCTTAAATTAATAGATTAGTTTCTGCATGCATGGATGAATATTACTTAGTGCTAGGAAGAGACAAGGTTCAGTATCAATTTGTTCCCTACTTTTTTTTTAATAGATATAAATGCTGAGAAACTTTATTCACATTAATAAGTAGATAAGAATAGAAGAAATTTTGTTATCACAGTGTCACACAATTCTTTGATCTTTCTCTAAGTTATATGCCAAAAAATATCACATACTAGTGTTTCATCAAAAATTATTCTTATGGTCCATTTATCTGACAATTGATTAGGAGATCTTTCAATGTTGTTGATAGAAAGAATTGGAGACTACTTAACTTCCAAGTTGTTAGAGTCCAACTGAGTACCAAGATTTGAAGTTGTTTCTTAGTTTTATACCCTGTAATAAAATGTGAGATGGGTGAGAGATGTACTCTGTCCTCAGAAAGTGAGAAGCAAATGATTGTGAAATGGGACACAAAGTGGAGAATGAGATTGACAACGAATGTAGCTCAGTTGCAGGCTTATTAATTTTATAAAAAAAAAAATGTACCTATGGAAGTTGAGGATTTACTATTAGACAGATTAGCTAAATAATTAGTAGTTGAGGAAACCATTACCTTAAAACATACCTGCCTCCCCTTGGAAAGTTTTTGTGTACCCCATGCTATGCATTACCCTGGTTTGGAGGTTATTGTTCACAAAACAGCAGATTGAGGGGTTGGCTGGATCCATCTGGAAAGTTACAATGAAGTTGGTCCACAGTGGAAAGTACAACTAAGAAAAAAATGTTTCAGAAACCTTTTACTTGGTTTCACTGCTATAGAGACAGGCAGTCTAGTCTAGAATCAGCCAATTTTTTTCTGCCAAGAAACATGAAAACTTCTCATGGATGTAAAGTCATCACCTGAGAAATTAAAAAAAAAAATGTGTTCTTTGGCAGCACTTAGAGATGCCTGTTTTCACACCTGCATCTAGAACCACAGGCAGTTCCAATTTGCTAGGTGAACTGAAGGGAAAGCTCACTTCACAGAAGTGGTGTTATGCTTAGATCACAAAAAATAATTCCTTGCATATTGTACATCATTTACAGCTGGTTTGGATTTATGTTTTTTCAATGAATGCAAGATGGGCTGGGGGATTTCCCTAAACACTTCTGGAAAATCTCAGATGCCTACAAAACAAGAGGCTGAACCATATGTGATACAACTGAACTCTGCTGGCATAAGAATGTGAATGAGAGAGTCCTTCAAATGAAAAAAGTATAAATTAATTACCGTAAGTGCTTGTGACTTTCATACGTAAAAGAATCTAAGTGTATGTGACTGTTGACAGGATTTGCTGAGGTTTTCCAGACTGAATTGTGTAGAAGCGGTTTATAAGCATGTTGCTATGATTAGGGTGTTTACTCCTATTATTTCTATTTAGTATACATAGTCCATAGCTCCGTATAAGAATAACAGAGATTTATAGGAACTAGATATGTAATGCCAATGTTATGGAAGAATATCACAAATATACTAATAACAAAATGTGTTGTTTTGAAATGTCTTCTTAAATATTATTACTGATTTGTACCACTCTTCTATATTCTTAATTTAAATAATTGTATAATAAATAGTTACTTAAGGGATTTCATTTTTTGGTTTTGCTTTGAAATTCAGGTGTTGATTTATGGGTTTTGCAGTGTTGTGGGAGAATGCTGCGGGTGGCAGTGGGGGTTGTAGGAAGGAAGAGAGGGTAAGGTGGCGTGGCAGAAAAATACAGTTTTATGAGTCAGAGAAACTTGGATTTTAGCTCTACTAGAAGCTAATTTTCCAAATGGTTTTGTTTATTTCACTCAGTTCTTACCTGTAAAATAAATATAATGATACCTCCCCTAACAATCTCACAGGATTATTATAAAAATCTATGGAGATAGAATGTGGAGAAAGATTTTGAAAACTTCAAAGTATTATGCAAGTGAAAGCTGTCACAGAACAATAGGTTTTATGAACACTAAATTTGTTATAGGTTATTGCTCATGGTAATGGGGAATTTAATAAAAAACGTTGATGGACTGACTCTATCAGGCCTACCTCATTTTCCATGTCTGCAGCTGACCTTTCCCCAGAGCCGGTCCCCCCACTTCCTTACTCAGCCCTGAAAGCTCAGCCTTGTGATGTCGCCCAACACCACCCCCACAGTGGTAAAGAAGGAGGTATTGAAGGATTTCTAGACCAGCTCTGGGGCGCCTCATTATGAAACTCCCTAGCAAATGCTATGTAACAAATTTTTCTTTTCCCTGAACAAAGGAAACCAATAGATTATGGATGATTGTTTTTCAGCTAAGTGGGCCAAAGTTTCTGTATTCTGTTCCTATTAGACAAACTATAAATTTGCATTGAGTGAGAATAAATAACATATGCCAAGCTTTTTTGTGTAGATTAGGGAGAAAACTGTTTCTTGGATCCTCACTAAAGCAAAATAAAGTAGTAATGGGCTTTCACCATGGACTCACAATCTCTCCCTAAGGAAAACAGCAAAAAGAGGACTCATTCGAGCAAGCAGTGATCTGGTTATGAGGTTTTGAAAAACCCCAATACCATATACTGCCATTTGCTAAGAGCAGCTGCTGAGCTTGGGGCCTGAGATCATTCATTTGATTCAAGATTCCTACCTTTAGGCTAAGAGCCGAAGACACTGTGGGTAATATTCGAATGCTGCTTGGACAAGATTTTATAAAGTGAATAAAGGGTGTGTGAAATGCTTTATCTGGTGCCTGACTCTTGGTATCCTGGAATTTTTTTCTCACTTTGAAGAAGTACAAGTTTCATTTTGCCCTGAGAGAGGAGACATCTGCTTTATTAGTTAAACTTGATCAAGATCTTATCTTAGGAACTACCTGGTACCTTGGCGCAGAATTCCTCAACCTCGGCACTACTGACATTTTGGGTCAGGGTGTCCTATGCATTGTAGGATGTTTAGCAGCGTCCCTGGCCTCCACCCACTAAATGCCAATAGCACTCCCCACTCCTTCCCCCTCTAAGATGTGAGAATGGAAATGGTCTCCAGACATTGCCAAATGTGCTCTGGGGTGGAAATCAGCTCTGGCTGAGAACCCTACCTTATCCCTCCATCAGCCTTGCTCTTACCATTACCTCTGTCTTCTTTCCTTTCCCCATCCATGTTCCCAGGACTGGAGCCCTGTCCCTGAATTTATTTCTGGGGACCTAGTTTCAGGCTTACCTGTTGGCCAATTGATGGTATTTTAGAAAGCACCTATTAATAGATTTTCATTCATTAATTAATATACCTGTTTATGTACCTACAAGCATTTATTGAGCACCTGCTATGAACCAGACACTGGGATCATGAGGATAAAGAGACTTGTTACATTATAGGTGATGAAATAGAGCCATATACCCTCTCTGTCAATATATTACTGGGTGGGAGAATGACTGTGTCTTTTTTGGGGACAATTTGCCAACAAATCCACCCAAGGTACCCTTACAGAAAACAGCCCAGAACAACTGATGAAGACTGTGTAGTTGATATCCCTGCAATGTCCTCTGACTAAATGGAACAGAACAAAACCTCAGGAATATGTCATTTTCCCAATTCCTGTAGCACTGATCTCTGCATGTAGTCCCTATTCTGCATAATCCCGAGTTCTAAATTCTAAGACATCCCCCCTGAGCTCACAGCCACCTGTCCAGAACCCCTAGGTTTTATATCGAAAATGACCGAAATGTCAGCTCTCTCTAATGAGAACCAGACCCACAACACCATCATCCTCTGGCATCAGAACTGCCTCCTCTGATCCCATTCTCCTGCTCAACTCCAGAATGCTGGAACCTCCTGAGAACTTATAATTGGGTATAGATCCAAGAGACATTCCAGTGGAAGACAGCCTTCCCAGCAACTCAAATATTTGAATAGAATTGCCAGACCTGCTATGGGCGATTCATTCCACATGTTAACATGTCATGTCAATGGAGGTCTCCTAGAGGTTAATAAATGAGAGATTTTATTTCCTACTGACCGAGAAGCAATAACCTAACATTCTGATAATGTAGTCCATTCTCCAGACCCCTACTGAGGCCAGGCAGTTTGTCCACTTTGGATACGTTTCCTGAGATACTTACTCTGCACCTCCTTCAAGCTGAAATGTAATTCAAAGAGAATACAGACCCATAGGCTGTACCAGTTGTGCCCTTTGTACAAACCCTTCTACTGTTTCATCACAGTGAGAGAGATGGAGATCGTTTTCCCTCATCTTCATCTGGAAAAATTCAAGTGGAATACAGACCCATAGCCTGCTGTCCGTGCCAGCTCGGACTCTTCCACCACTCTGTCGCGGCAGGGGGGACGGGGATCACTTTCACAATCATCCTCATCTGAAAAGTCTCCACAGTCATTGTCACCGTTACACAGAAGTCGCTTCTTTATGCATCTGCCTGCAGTCAAAATCGGGAAACATACAGTGTGTCTAACGCTAAATTTTCTCTCTTTCTTTCTGAAGTTATCAAGTGTACTTTAATACTGGAGGTGAAGTACCAGAAAACCACATTTGAGTTTTTTGTACAGAATATATAGACAGCCCTCGTTGGGGAGCTTTTCACACTTGGAAATCTGAGTGTCTAGAAGCATGTTTTTTGTTTTCAGTCATGAGGGCACACAGAAACCTGAAATGAGCAATTGGAGCACAGAGATTACCTGTACCGCATTTAAAGTCATTTCCACAGTCGTCCTCAATGTCGTCACAGGGCTCAGTGGGCACACACTGTCGTCTGTCTCCCACAGAGTCAATGCAGCTTTTCCCATTAAATTGTCCAAATGTCTCAATGGTCCTTGAGCGAAACTGTACAAAACCAACTGGAAAGATTAGAATATCTGATGCAAAAAAAAAAAAAAAAGATTGCAATCTCAAGCCTCAAGCTGCATCTACACTACTGCAGCCCTCTAAACCCAAATGAGTCAATGGTTTTAAGATAGAAGCAATAGAAGCAATTATGGATATAACCTGAAGTAACACTTTGCATTCTAGATTTTGCATTCTGTTATACAGAAGTCCAGCTCTCATGACACTCATTTAATTTTCTGTGCACCATTCAGATTTCCTGGCAAAGTTAACCACACACATTTATATGTCCCATCTCTATTTCTGGGTTTGGAACTCAGTTTTGGAGACTCCTTGTCTCCTAGTCGTTTCCCTGAAGATGCTAGCAGTGCAGTTTCCATCTGGGGAGGTTGGAGGAATGGAGATGAGTGCTTACCATTTGTTCGAGGCAGGGATCACATTGCGACCATTCACTCCAGGGGCTCATTTTGCAGTCTATGGGTGCTGGAGGGCCACTCCTTTCTACTGGCTCTTGGCCATAGCTAAGAGAATAGAACATGTCAATTTATAATGATCAATTTATAATGATTTATAATGATATTTGTCTGTTTCCAAGAAGTCTTCACAAACCAGTTTATTTACTACTTTACCTCCTTCCAAATCATACTATTAATACTTATCCTTTTACTGTATCTCTCATTTGACACTTGATTGCATGCTGCTTTGTGTTGTCAAGCCATCTTTTTGTTCAATTCTTGTACTGTATTGTTATTTAACTTTTAATCTATCAACAATGACACAATAATGGTGACAAGGAAAACTAGCAAGGCATCCTGCCACATGTTTTACAGTGATTAATCTTATACTTCCAATTAGATTATGAACTCTATGAAGCTAGAAATCTTGTTTCATTTTTTTTTATAGCCTTCCCACTCTCATCCCTCGAGAGTTTGACAAAGCCTTGAGTTGCCTGGTTCTCTTGCAAATTTAAGCCAGCCAGCCTGGCCTTCCTGTAGCAAACACCTCATAAATCAGGCTTCCCTCTCTGGTATTCTGTATGTCCTAAACTGGGTACTGTACTGCTTCACCGTCCACTTCAGGACTTATTCCTGATCTTTCTGATTTTTAACATCATGTATTTTGGCACTTAATGGCCTCCCCTCACACCCCCAGACCCAATGCTCAGAAGTGTTTTTCTAGCTTTGAACTTTTCTTTCTCTTTTGGTTCACCATTTGGATCTCTTCTGATTGCAACACCACTTGGAGTAATTATCTCATTAAATGACAGGGAGGAAAAAAAAAAAAAACAAACACAAGAAAAACCAGATGCCACCAAACAAGAATTCTACAAACTCCCTGCCTCTATTTCTCTAACATGCACCTATCCTTCTTGTAGTGAAGCCTTTTACACCAGAGGGAGGGCTAGGGGAGGTCAATCTTGCCACAAAAGCCCTAGATCTGAGCTCTTTTTGGGATCTCTGATCAATTGAATATCTCCTCCATTTTCAATGCTTCCCCACTACCAGCTCCTTTCCATTTGTAGTGTAATGTGCTCAAGTTTGTGACATTAAACATGAATAGGCCAATGCACGTACAAATACAACATCCTCCCGGACTTCACATTTTCTTGCAGATACTCCCATCTCCCTCCTGTTCTTTACAGTGGCATTTCTTAAAAGGAATTGCTAGATCATTCAAAAAAAGATAAAAAAGTCTCACCTCTTCCTTTAACCCTACATGCCCCTTTAGCTATCTCTAAACTTGCTTTTCTTTTTTGTAGCCAAGTTTCTTAAAAACATAGTTTGTACCCTGTTCTCTTGTTCTTAGCTGCCCAATCACTTCTCAGCCCTCCCTCGCTATGAGCACTGCTCTTGCCCAAGTCAAGGATGACTGCCACATGGCTCACTGGTCCCTTTCAGTCCTTGTCTTACTGACTTCTTCACAGAATTTGATGCAGTTGACCATTCTTGCTCTTTACAGCACTCTCTTCCCTTGGACTGAATGACACTAGACTCTTTCACTTTTCTTTTTTTTTGCCGCATAGCGAAAAAAATGCAAGCTCCTCCTCTGATAGTCCTTTTTCCTCAAAGTCCTGCCCTTGGATCTCTCTCTTTTCTTCTTTTCATTTTCCCAGAGTTTAGGTTTCCATGTTTATGCTAATGACATCTAGAGATAAATCTGCAGTCCAGATATCTCTCTTGAATTTTAAACTTTTGGATACAACTCTCAATTGGACATCTGCATTTGGATGTCTCCATGACCCGTCGAGCTCATTTTATCCCCAGATGAATTCATTATTGTTCTTCCTCTCTCAAAGCTGCCCCTCCCCTATATTTATTGTCTTGGTAAATGGCACTTCCACACATGCAGCCCTCCTGGCCAAAGACCTGGGCTCTCCTCGTCCCATCCTACGTCCCCCAGCCTCATCTCTAACATCTAGTCAACCACTAAAATCAACCATTGTTTACAGTTCTGTAAGTGACTCTCAAATCCATCCATCCTTCTTCATCTCTTTCAGACGTTTTTCTGTTCTACACTAACGTTTCATTTCCCCTAGATGGTTACAAAAATTTCATTCTAACCCAGTTTCCGCAAGACATCCTGAGGGATCTTTTCAAAATGCAAATTTGATCTTACCATTCCCTTACCAAAAATCTTTCAGTAGCTTCCCATCACTCTTGTGATAAAGTCCAAATTTTCTATCATAGAGTAATAGGCAGAATAAAGACTCCCAAAGATGTCGATGTTCTAATCCCTGGAATCTATGCTACTTTGCAGATGTGATTAAGGGAGAGATAATCCTGTATTATCTGGGTGGGCCCACACTTGAACCCTTAAAAGCAGAATAGTGGATCTGAGAGATGTGAAGACAGAAGGAGAGGCAGGAGAAATTCAAAGCATGAAAAGGGATTCCACCTGCTCTCGCTGACTCTGCAGATGGAAGGAGGAGGCAGTGAGCTAAGAAATGCAGGCAGCCAGCTCTAGAATCCGGGAACAGCAAGGAAATGATTCTTCCCTAGAGCATCCATAAAGGAATCCAGTCCTACTGGCACCTTGATTTTAACCCAGTGAAACCCATTTTGAGTTTCAGATGTCCAGAACTGTAAGATAATACATTTGTGTTTTAAGCCACTAAGCATGTGGTCTTTTGTTACAGCTGCAATAGGAAACTAATACACATTGCCTAGAGAGCTCTGTATGGCCTATTCTCTTCCTAATTTTCCAACTTCACTTCTCTCCACCTAAGCTCTAGCCACACTGAACTTTACATTTTCAAGACAAGCCACTTTTTTCCAAGTCTTCAATCCTTTAACTATGCTATTCCCTATTCACCACACTGATCTCATCTTGGCTATCCATTTTTTTTTTTTCTAAGAACCTTCCCTAACCTCCTATGTAACTTAGTTTTCCATGTGCATACTCTTAGAGCATCTTGTTCTCATATTTCATTTAACTAATTTATTTGTACACTTATTCACTCATCAAATATTTATTAATTGCCTACTGTTGGCTAAGAATGGGGGACACAATGGTATTCAAAATAACAAAACAAAACAAAACACCATGATCCCTGAACTCCCTGGAGTTTACATTCTACCTAAAAGTGCTAATGAGCTTGGGAACTTTTCTATTTTGTTCAGCTTGCATACTGAGTACTTGGAAAATAGTAGGTGCCCAGGAAGTGTTTTTTAATGAATAAGGGAATAACTAAATGAAAGAAGAGGAAGGAAGTCCTTGGTCATGTGATTTGGGCAGATCTAGGCCTGTATTTCTCTAGGGTATGATCTCCCGGTCAACCACCCACATGGTTTTTGGACAAGACTAGCTTGTCATTAAGGCAGGCTTCCTGACTGGAGACAGCATTTTTGTAAGCCCAGTCTTTGCCTGCATCATCCAGAATGTCAGGAGGCCTGGTGAGCTTCTATCTTCTAAAAGTACATTTAAAAGTGTATTATACAGGCCGCCAAAACTCCTAGACAACCTGAGTTTTTGGAAGTCTGGGTATTAGTGTATAGTTGAAACCACATGATGAGGAATTCTCTTGTAGAGTGTTTCCATGGAACTAAAGCCTCATCTGGAACTGACAGGCCTCATTCAGAGGCAATAGCAAATGCACCTTTATGCCCTGTAACAGTGGGTCTCGATACTGAGTGCATATCGTAATCCTTAGGTACTAAAAATAGGAATCATAAAACTGTGTTTCCATTCCATATTGATTAAATCAAACTCCTTGAGGATGGCACCAGGCATCAGTGGTTTGAAAAAGCTACCCGGGTGATTCTCATGTTCAAACCATATTGAAAAACACTGCTTGGAAACATCTGGTAGAAATCCACGAAATCTCCAATAGCTGTGGGGGTGGTCATTATGTCATTACCCAAGACTGAGGCCATCATTGACCTTAAAATGTCACTGAGTGGGACTACCTTTGGTTTCAAGAATTGCTCTGGGCTCTATTAACATCTCTGTGGATCTTTCCAATATCATCTGATGTCTTCAGTATTAGTACTGTCCCCTTGAACTGGATTATCTGTTTCTGCTTATCTCTTTTGTATTTACCACTTACTAGATAATCATGTAAGCATTTTGTTTTAGCATTTCCCCAAGACATATTACTTCCTTGGTTCCAGAAACCTTTATGTTCCTCATCTGCCACTCCAGCTAGCTTCAGTGAATGCTACTTCAGAGCATCCAGTACAGGCTGGAGGATCATGCACGGAGAGAAAAACTCACTGCAAATACTCCAGGGTGGGTTACAGTCCTGTGTTGGCTAAATGTAGGATCTGCCCCACACCTCAGTGACTAGGCCCTGTTCCAATGGCACTGGCATTGCCTATAGGTGTTTCTCTGGCATCCTCTGCAATAGTAATAGCCCCATGTTGCCAGTATGCACACTTATTCACTTCCTCCTTAGCTTCTAACTTAAGGACTCTTTTTCTTTTTTAAAGGTATGACTCATACTTTGGACTTAGTAGAATTCATCAGATCTTTGCCTTTGATCTTTTATTGCCCTCTTGGACTGTGATTTGAATTCATACCCTGAATGACCCAACCTGTCCTCATAGGAAGGTCCTGAAAGATTACACCCGGCCCTGGGAGCAGGATGAAATATCCATCTGGAGGTTAGGCCGAGTGCATTGGCTTGCTAGGGCTGCCATAGCAGAGTACTGCAGACTGGGTGGCTTAAACAACAGAAATTTATTTTTTCACACTTCTGAGGCTAGCAGTCTGAAATCAAGGTATGGCAGGATTGGCCCCTGAAATCTCATGCCTTGGCTTATACATGGCTGTCTTCTCCCTGTGTTGGCATGTGGTCTTTCCTCATGTCTGTGTCCAAATTTCCTCTTGTTATAAGGATACCAATCATATTGGATTAAGACCCACCCTAATGATCTCATTTTACCTTAATTGCTTCTTTAAAAACCCTAACTGCAAATACAGTCACATTAGCAGGTATTGGGAGTTAGGATTTAAACATATGAATTTTGGGGGGATACAGTTCAGCTCATAACACTCATAAATGTTTTTTGATTAAGCAATACCTTACATTTGTCTATTAATTTTACTAGACAATTATCGAAGCTCATTTTCTCTTAAACCTTTATTCTCCCTTTGTTTGGTAAATTTGTTAAGTATTATTAGTTCCGTTTCACATGTGGGAAACTAAAAATGGAGAATTACACTACTTATCCAAAGTTGGACAGTTAGCAGCAAACTGGATTTAGAATCCACATCTTTCCACTCCTAGTTCTGTACAGGTTTTCCCTGTCCTCTGTGCCACCTGTTTTCCCCCAACACAAATCATCTTTGAAATAAGCTAAGCGGTCATAGCTTATTCAATAATTTCTGCATATAATAGCCTCATGATTTTTAGACATTTTGAGAGACAGTAAGTTAACAAGAATGCAAGCATTTTTTAAAATATAGCAGCCTCAGGTGGAGAACATCAACTGGACAACCTGGTTCTTGCCCGGATCTATTTTAAGCTTATACCTAAATGATGTAAGGCAAAAGTAAACTGAAAATTGTTTTAATACCTGTTAATTGTTTTGCCTTCACTGTGCCAGATACTGGATCACAGTGGGTACAATAAAGGCAGGACTCATGGAAATTATTAGGAAGGAATAAGAAGTCATGCAAAACAAGTCTGTTACTGAAATGAAGATGCTGCATAAATATTAAGAAAGGAGATTGGTGATCTTGAATAGCTCCTTCTGTCTTTCACCCTCTGAGCCCAGCACCCCTTCCACAGCCCCTTTAACTCACTCAGCAGGTAATCTTTTGTACCTCAAGGGCTGCACATATACAACACTCACCACCTGCCTGTCACCCTGCTGAGCTATTAGGCTGAGTGAAGAAGTATTTGTAAAGCACTTTCTGGATTCTTAGATGAAGTGTGTTTATCAAGTAAAATGTGTCTCCAAGTGTTTCAATCTCAGCTTGAAAATCACTTTCTAGATCAAAGTGATGTACATCAACATGGCAGGAGGTCTGACTCTGGGCCAGAAATGCATTAAACGCAGGGCCATTGATGTACACCTGGTCCTGTCATCCCGCCATGAAGAGAAGTTTCCAGCTTTAGAAAAAGAAAACCTCAGCAGCAGCTCTCATGCCAGGACACTGTGGTGGGCCCAGACAAGAAAGCACTTATTGTATGAAAGAATCTTTGTCAATAAATAAGACAGTGTGGCTCCTTTGAGTGGAGAAATATAAGCTAATTAGGACTACATTTATAACTAGTGGATCTGCCAGTTTGTTTAGTTCATGTAATTCGTTGAGATGGAAAGATAATATAACAACAGTGTCCAACACTAATTTTTTTCAGGACCTTTCTCAAGTCTTATTTAAGAGATTTTCTCATGTGCTCCCAATGAGCCAACATGCAACATCCTTTATTGAGGGCCTGCTACATGGCAGGAGTTGTTCTAGCGGCTGGGGCTGCAGGACAGACAACTTTCTTGCCATCATGTGGCCTACATTCTAGTGGATGAGATACAATAAACAAATGTGCCAAAAAAGGTATCATGCAATATCAGTTAAGACATAGGAGTTATGAAGGAAACTAAGCAGAGTAAAAGGATAGAGAATGCTCTACGGCTAGAGTTGGCAGGGAGGGTAGTGAGAGAATCCTCTTAGAGGAGGTGAGGTGCTTTAAGAATGTGTCCACAAATTCTTCGACATTCCTCCTATCAAAAGTAGAGTCTGTATGCCCTTCTCTTAAATCTGGTTTGGCCTTTGTGACTACCTTGATGAGGGCAATGCAGAGGAAGCAACACTGCATGACTTTTAAGGATAGATTAGAGAGGCCATGCAAGGTCTATGAATTTATCTAAAGACATTTGTTCTGGGAGCCTTTCACCACTATGTACGAAGCCACTTACCCACAGTCTACTCTCCAGCTCCCCAGCTGTTTGAGTCTTCTCAGCCCAGATGATTAGACATGTGAGTGAGGAAGTCATCAATCAAGATGACCCCAGCTCCAGCCACCATCTGGCTACAACCAAGAATGACTCAACTGAGCCCAGGTAACCTTCGGATTCATGAGCAAAAGAAATAATTGCTATTGTTTTAAGGTACTGTTTTGGAATATGTTATACAACAAAAACTGCATAGTACAGGAGGTGATATTTGATTAGGTACCTGAATGAATTCAGAGAGGAAGCTATGTGAGGGCCTGGAAAAAACATTCCAGGCTGAGGGTAAAATAAATGCAAAGGCCCTGAGGTGGCTCAGATCAGCCTCGAGTAACTATGGTGTTAGAGCAAAATGAGCAAAACAGAGAGTGCAGATGCACCCGGAGAAAGGGGCAGGACGTGAGTCCACCCTGTAGGCCTGGACTGGAGTTTTGGATTTGATTGTGAGCTTGCTGGGAATTCTTAGAGGAGTTTGAGAGCAGAAGTAACACTCAGATTTGTGTTTCCCAAAGATTTCTCTTGTTGCTGGGTGGACAACTATTGGGGAGTGGATGAGAATGGATGTAGGCAAGAAATGATAGTGATTTGGGCTTAAGGAGTCCCCATGGAGAGAGTGAGAGGTGGTCAGATTTGGCATATGTCTTAAAGGTAGCACCAACAGGACTCACTGTTGAGTTCCATGTGGGAATGGCACAAATAGAGGAGTCAAGCCTGACTCCCAGGTTTTTACATGAGTAACATGGTGAATAGTGGTGCAGGGTGGGTGGGGATGGGTAGAGAAATCAATAGGTATGTTTTGGACGTGTTAAGTTTTGGTTGCCTATTGGAATTTCAAGAAGAGATGTTGAATAAGCAATTGGACGTTGGACTCAGGGACGGGATGTGCACAGAAGATGCAGATGTGGGAGTTGTGGGGATGTAAGCGGTATTTCACACCACAAGACTGGATTCAAGGGAATGTCTAGAGTAATGCAGAGGACTGTGCCAACATTTAAAGGGAATATTACATGTTTCTATGCCGATGGAGTGATTTGATACCAAGGGAAATATTGATGATGCAGGAGAGAAGGGTCAGAATTAAAGGAGCAAGTGCTCGGTTAGACCAGCGCTGAGGAAGCCAGTATACAAGTGGACTGGTGGCCTCAAAGGAGCATGTCTCCATTAGCATCACTCTGAGGACTTGGCTGAGTTGCAATTGCTGCTTCCTTGTTAGCATTCCTCACTAGACTGTAAGCCCAGTGAGGACAGGGACATGGACCCTCAGCAATGTGTTCAACATTTACTGCAGCTCCTGACACAATGTCTGGTCCATGCTGCAGACTTGGTAACTCTTTGCTGGGTAAATGGAAGAATAAACAAAAGACCATATTTGGGTAATAGTAGTTGATAAATAAATGCCTATTAACTTATATTGAATATGAAAATGGAAAGCACTGGTGAATATAACCAAAGTAGGAGTAAAAACTGCCATTTTGGATATCATCAGTTTATTGGGCCCAACTTTTCTGTTAATGGATGTTTGGGTATTTTTCCAGATTGTTGAGATAAATTTAACTAAATTAAATTAAGTGATAATTGCTAACATTTATGAGTGCTTAGTTGAGTCAGGAACTCTTCCCTTAAAGCTTTATATTCATTATCTCACTTAATTCCTACATAAGCCCTGAAACATCTACCACTGTTATTATCATACTTTAAAGAAGAGGAATTGGGCCACAGAGAAGGTAAGGAGTTTCCCTCATGTTACATAGCAGCTTCTAATTCCCAGTGTCTAGTGCTCCTTCCAAGCTATTTGAAAAGTGAAGAATAAATTAAATATGAAAATTATATCTCAAGTAAAACACACCACATATAAAGTCAAAGGATAAATGACAAGCTGGGAAAATATCTATAATTCATAGCAGAGACAAAGGACTAATTTATAAAGTGATCGTAGAAATCCCTAGAGAAAGACAAGAGACTCAATAAAAGTAAGGACAGAAGATGTGGACAGTTTACAAAGAAAAACATACCTACAGCCTTTAAATGTATGGAAAAAATGTGCAACCTGACTCAACAGGAGAAAAACAAATTAAAACTATGCCAATATACCATTTTTTCACTGATGAGATTGACAAATATCAAAAAGTTGGCCTATGGCTCCTATTAGCAAGACTGTGGGACACAAACACTCTCATACCCTGCTGGTGAAAGTGCAAAATAACACAAATAGGGCCATTTTAGTAGAGTCATCAAGGTGATTACCTTTTGACCCACTTATATCACTTCTGGGAATTAATTCTCAGATATACCAGTGCAATTACAAAATGATATACAAATAAGTTTATTCATTGCAAGATTATTTCTAGTACATGAGATTGGAAACAATCTAAATGTTCATCAATAAGAGACAGGTTGCCTTGGCTGTTTATTCACACAATGGAAAATTAATCAGCTATGAGGAGAATGAGGAAGCTTCCTCATACAGATACAAGTTCTTTAGGATATAATATAAAGTAAAAAAAAAAAAGGCAAATAACAAGGTAGTATGTATAATATTATTCCTTTTACAAAAGAAAAGAATAAGATTATATATGACTCTATGCTTTAATCTATAAAAGAAATACAGGAAGGATACATAAGTAACCCATACATGTGGTTACCTATAGGGGAAGGCTGAGGTGGGAGGGGGAAGTATATTAAGTACTTTACATGTCATAACACAGATCTTATGAAAAGTTATGAGCAGGGAAACAGGACTTCTCAATGTATGCCTTGTTATATTTTTTGATCTTTGAACCATGTGAATATTTTGTTATTTACAAAGTAAAAAGAAAATAAATGATGATAGCTACACTCACAAAGCTCTTAATGTTTGCCTGACACTGCTGAGCTCACTGTATTTATTATCTCAGGTATTCCTCACAGCAGGTCACACTATCATTCCCATTTTGCCAGTAAGGAACAGGTTTAGAAAAGTTAAGGAATTTGTGTAAGGCATATAGCTAGTAAATTGTGGAGCCTGGAATCAGGTTCTAGCTGCCTGGCTCCAGAAGCTATGCCCTGAGCTATTTTTCTGCTCTTGCAGTGGTTTTTAACATTTCTGTTCTACCTTGAGAAACAAAAGAGATGATGGTCCCCTCATGGCCAATTTTCATGGGCACACTAATCTTTGTTTAAAAAATGATAGTTAGAAATCCATGGTAGGAGGGGGTAAGGGTGAAATCACACCTAATGAGTATAGTGTACACTACCTGGGTGATGGGCACTCTAACAACTTTGACTTAAGTAGTACAAAATCAAGCCATGTAACCAAAACATTTGTACCCCTTAATATCCTGAAATAAAAAAAGAGAAATCCCCAACAGTAGACCAGTGAGATGAAATGTCTATAGCCATGTGATCCCTGAAGGCTAGCTACAACTCCAACCTTTCCTCTCCTAAACAAGAAAGCATATCAAAGTGAAAGCAATAGCAAGGTTGTTATTTAAAAACAAGCAAGCAAACAAACAATCCCTGACATTCATTGAATTCTTACAATTGTACCAGGCACAGATGTTAAAAGTAAATTACATGTATAACAATTTCATGTTCACAAAAATCGTGTGAGATAGATGCTTTCATTATCACTGTTATAGGTTGAATTGTGTTTGTCTCCCCCTCCTCCAAAAGATCTATTGCAATCCTAAGTCCTACTACCAAATAAGAATGTGACCTTATTTGGAAATAAGATCTTTACAAAGATAACCAAGTTGAAATGAAGTCATTAGGATGGGCCTTAATCCAATATGACTGGTGTCCTTAAAAAAAGGGGAAATTTTTATAAAAAAGACCTACACAAAGGGAAGATGATGTGAAGACAGAGACAGAGATTGGAATAACGTAGCTACAAGCCAAGGGATGCCAAGGATTGCTGGCCACCACTAGGAAGGATCCTCCCCAGAGACTCCTCAGATCCTCCTCAGAGACCCTGCTGACACCTTGACTTCACACTTGTAGCCTCCACAACTGTGAGACAATACATTTCTGTTGTTAGAAGCCACCCAGTTTGTGGTACTTTGTTACTGCAGCCCTCAAAGATGAATACAATCAACATCTTACAGAAGAGGGGACGAAGGTGCAGAGAGGCCGAGCACCTTGCCCAGACTGACACGGTTGGTAAGCAGTGGCACCTTGGCCTGAGCTTGGGAAGTGTAACTGGAGAGGAACACTCTATTCTAATCAAATTTATACTTTTAAAAATTATTTGCAAATTTCAGTTAGCTATTATTCAGGCAAATTATTTCTGTCATTTCATGACCAAAGTCTCTGAACAGTCTGCTTTGACCTCAGCCCTCTGTCAAAGGGCAGAGCACGGAGTGTTCGGAGCAGGGCGACCCCAACAAACTGGCTCTAGCGTGGTGGTGGGAGCCCATGGAGCCAAAGCAAACTCGGCCGTGCAGCTGCTTTGAGCCAGGGGCCAACTGAGGGGCTTCCCCGTCCTCCCTGAAACATCTGAGTGTGGCCAGCACCCAGGGGGCACGAACTTCAAAGCAACTGAAGCCTTCCCCGCAGCCGCTCATTTTTGATCAACAGGAGCCACAATCCAGGAATGTGGGTTGTTTAAATTATTATTATTATTTTTAAATTAAGAAGGGGTGAGGTGAAGTTCGAGGGCTAAAGCAACTTGTAGTAACTGCCTTTCCAGATCCCATTTGTACCCAGATGCCCACTCAACAGAAATATTTTCTGAAGGGCACAGTGCTTTTTAGATAGTTCAGAAAGAGGAGGTGATGGGATAAAGGAAGGGCTGACTGAGCATGTGACCCAGGGCCTGCGCTGGTCTGTGTGCCACCTTTATGGGGCCCCTCCTGAAAGATGCATCCCTGCCAACAAACCTCGTGGTAAGTGGAGCCCAGGCTGAATGGTGGCCTCCACCTGCAGCTGAGAGACAGGCAAAGACGTGCTGGAGATGTACATCAGAGTCCAAAACAGAATTCGGTTAAACCAAGAGTTAAGTGACTAAGAGGAATTGGATGAGGACACAGTTATGTTTGGGCAGAAGAAGTGTTTGGGCAGACATTTCTCTCCAATTATATCATTGGAATCAGGAATATTTTAATACTGTTGCCAGAATGGATCATACTGTATTGGATCATACGGGTTAGTGTCTTCTGCCATGAGTCCAAGGTGGAAGGAAGGATGCCTTATGTGACTCCAACCTCCAGTATTTCTAGGTACAGTGTAGATGTTCAGTAAGTACTTATTATCTGGGTGATTTTCCTCGATGAACCTGGCATGGGCTTTGTGATCCCAATCAGGATCAGAGAAAAAGTATCTTTGCTGGAAGAATGACCAACAGGCCTGCATCATGATGATTCTTCTTGAATGGAAGAAATACAACCCTAAGCCCCAAATGACCATAAACAAAATGTGTGCTTCTGGACACAATTTGGAATGTCAAGGAAGAGAAGCAAAGTCGTTAATATTTGCCTAATGTAGAGACAAAGGGGAGATGCATCCAACAATTAAAAGTGTTAGACATTGAGGCAAACTGAGGGAAATATTAATTTCCTTAATTTTAAACATCTCAGACATTAGGCACTGATAAACCTAGGTTTATCATATGCTAGTGAAAACCAGCTTTATTTCATAATCCCAAGTATTTAAAGAATATCTCAACCTTAACATCTGAATACCTTGTTTAAAAGAAATCCCCAGAAACATCAGCAGGTCTCCAAAGAAAACTTGCAAAACTGCACCCTATGTATTTTCTGACCTCTTTTCAAAGTTTAATTCTGAGGCGCCATATAGCGCCACGTACATTAACACTTTTACCTACTTTGCTGCTAAGAAATAGACCTTGAAATGCCAGTCCACAGTGAAATCCAGAGGCAAACAGACTCACCTGGGAGTAGGATCTGCAGTGAGGACACTTATTTCTAAAATGCAGATTGCAAAGGCAAAGCCCCAGCCAGCTGACATACTGTTCCTTGCTGGGCAGCTCCAAGTGAGGTGGCCTGGCAAGTCCTGTAAGGCATTTATTTGCAAAGGGCCAGAGGACAGGGAACAGTTATTGTTTGTCTGTGCTCAGGGCTTTTGTTCATTTAGGCTGCCTGGGTACGGAAGTCCAACCAAAGGAGAGTCATTTTGTAATTCTTGGCCTCCTGTTTTCTCATATTGAGAAATACATGTGGACAATGAGCCTGTGGATGCTAGAGTGGCTAAGATTAGCCACAGTGTTGTGTAAAAACAAACAAACAAACAAAAAACCCCCAGCAGTTCTCATCTTGAAGGACTCTGGGAGGGAGGATGAGGCAGTGTGTAATTTTGGGGGGAAAAAAAACAAACAAAAAACCTGAGGATGATTCTCAAGGAGACATAAACTCAAAATTAGTAAAAAAGTGCACTTAACAGAAAGGAAGGCACAGACATAGATGTTCCATCTTTTTTTTTTTTCAATCTGAAAATGAGCTATGTGGGTTCCTTCCACATGGGCAAGAAAAAGCATAAAACGTATTTGCAGACCTGGCTTTTGTTATAGGCATAGTGGAGCATTTGGAAGAATGAGTTATAAACTCCTGTAGAAATTAACAGTAGTCCCCAAAAGAATATGGTCTCCTTCTCTTGGAATCACACACATCAGCAAGATAGATTCTGAGATGGGAAAATTTGTTCCTACCCATGAAAAAGAATTTCCCCCTCACATTTTCATGCTCACCAGCATTTGTGGGAAGAGTAATGTGTTTTGGGAGCAGTGGAGAATGTGGACATTGCAGCCACTCTTACAGCACTGGTTGCCCAATAGAATGACCTGAGGACCCTTGAAAATGATAGTGATGCCTGCCCTCCACATTAATTGGCCTAGGATGAGACCCTGCATCTGGGATTTTAAAAGCTCCTCTGGTCATTCTAATGTGTGGCCAATGTTGAGATGGAGAATGGCCGCCTTGTGAAGAAAGACATCAAATAGAGTCTCATAGGCCATATATCAGTGATATTTTTAAAAAAAATCTCCCAACACAGTTTTTAATGGGCTTTCCTAAGTGTTATTATTACATATAGGCAAATTTCAAACATTAACATATACAAAGACAGATCAGATAGGGGGTGGGATGAAGGGAAGATTGAATATACAGCTAGTTTCTCCAGTACAGCCTTACCTTTTCCACAGATGGTACCACCTGGGGTAGAAATTATCTACTTTCACCCCCTTTCTTGACCCCTGTCCTTTTTATGCAGAGAGCTCGAGGTCTTTAATGGGACTAATCTCACCTGTTCCTGAGCTTGCTATGGAGACATGTGATATGTGGTCCGTGTGCAGCGCATGCAGAATTGCCATGTAATGAGATGATTTGAGTAGATGTCACACACTTGTAGATGTGTAAATAAATGTCTACACTCAAAGGATATTTCCTGTGAGTCTTAGCCAGTGACAGGGGGCTGTTTCCGGCTTCAGTGGAAATCTGTCAGATGTGATGTAGCAAAGTTGAGGACTCTCCCGTGGCCTCTCTGGACCCTGCTGGGATACCTGTGGAATTAACGACGTGAAAGAAGTTAGAAGAGGATGGGGTTTATGCTAACTAGGCTTGGCGCTAATTGATTAGACTTTGTGATAACTGTACCTGATAAGTAGATGTGACTAGATGTTGAAAAATTACCTATCTCCTTGGAGACTAACTCAATGGAAGGGGGAGGGAAGAGTGAGGATTTCTTGGCTGACTGGTTTGAATAGGAGGCTATTCTCAATTTCTCAGTTGTATTTAGTTTATCACTGTGGTTCAGGCTAAATGTAATGTAACAAAGTAATGGGAGCAGTAAAGTATAATAATATATTAATTATATATTAGTAATATATAATAAATAATGTATAAAATATATAAGTAATACAATGTGCCTTACATTAGTGCCTTTAACTCATGTATCTGACATGTTTTGAAATGGGGCTGACATTTCTGTATGTATCTGAGAGAAATGAAGCATCATGATGCATTAGACTAGAGAAGTGAAAATAACATTTTTTATTTGTATAACGCTTAATGGTTTCCAAAAAAGAATGAATCAGCGTTTATTGAACTTCTACAATGTGCCAGGCCATCTCTCTATATACGATCTCATTGAACCTTCAAAATAACCCATTTTATAGCTGAATAAACTAAGATACACTGAGATTACATCATTTGTCCAGCATCCACCCTGGGCGAGTAACTGGAATTTGAACTTGCTGTGTCTGGTCCTATACCTCAGGCTTTTCCTACCACACTATCAACATTGTTGTTGTCGTTGTGTTAATTATGTCATGTTGCTTATAAGGTACTTTACTATAAAACTCCTTGCTGAATCCTCTCAACTCTGTGAAAGGGAAGCTTTTAGTCTAGTTTCACAGTTGAGGCTCAAAGAAATACACCCAAGGCTACATATATAGAAGTGGCAAAAGTGGGATTTGAACAAACCATGTCTTTAAACTCTAATTTCCAGGGTTTTCCACTCTGCTGTGTGTTTTCAAAACTTTCACCATTCAGTGGCCTTTTTTCTTTTTTCACATTGGTTTCAGTTTGCTTGAGAATTTTGTGGTGGTGAATTATGGGGGTTTTTTTGCATAATAATACTTTTCCCAGCTTTTAAGGCAGACATATACATAGGTATATTAGAATTCTGACCAGCAGACAGAAACACTTAATTTTTATTTATTGATATAAATAAATATGTTGAGGATCATTTCCATTTGGCTCTTTTAAAGTGATGGAAATGGTTTTTGAAAGTCCCTTATTGTTAAGTTCATGGACTCCCCTAGTGTCTAGGGATCTCATTGGGAATCCTATCCCATTCGGTAGCTGCTTCTCACTGATGTGCAAAGATCCTTAGGTCTTGTTATATGACCCTGAAATTTTAGGACTTTCACTTTCACTTATAACACATACACCTGGTGGAGATAATCAGAATCACTGAATAGGGAGAACTTGGGGATCACTGTCAATTGCAGTTTTAGGTGTGTCTTGTTTGCTACTGTGTCCCTAACATCTAGCATTGTGTCTAGCACATTTCTGAATTGCATGAACTAATAAATAAATGAATAAATGCAGATAGTGAAAAAATGATTCCAGGGAAGGAAAGTGACATGTCTGAGGTCACATAATCAGGGTAGGAGAAGCATCAGAGACCACTCTCTTCACTGCTGGTTCTGTGCCATTTTCTTCCAGCCCTTTCAGATGAGCTCTTTATTATAATGAAGGAGAGAAGAATGAATTTCTCTACCGAGTGGTTCTGGAGCTGTTGGTGAAGTTCAGTGGGGGTGATGTAAAGCTATCCTTTTACAGTAATAAGGATTCCTGTGGCTCAGATCTGTTTACAGTCACATGGAACTACTTAATGCCTACTTGATCGCATTGCAGCATTTTATTTTAAGTGAAGATTCTGCACAATCTCCTTTTCTTTTGAAGTTCACAATATCTGCATATGCTTCCTCCTACCCTTCTGTTTACTAACACTCTTGACTGCTCATGTCTCCCACACACTCTAACTCCATCCTCTGCTCTAGTTATTTCAGGATTCTTATGAGCACCACTCTGCCTCATTCCTTTCTGATTTTGACAGTTCTATCAATATTTATCTTAATTCCATTCAGCCCACTGTTATAACCAGAGTCCTGCCAACACCCAAAATGGCTTTACCTTTGATGATATCAATATCTTACTCTCTGACCACAATTCCCAATAATTCAAGCTACCTCACTCTCGTACTCTCCCAATATCCCCTTTCTTTGACTTTATTGAGACATCCAGTTCCTACATTTCTCCATTTTCCTCCAGGTTACCCGTCTTTTGCTAGCCTCTCTTTCTTTCATCCTTATCTGGATCCCCTGCCCATTGATGATTTCTTTTCACCTCTCAACTCCCTCACACTTCTTATGCCTTTTGCACCAATATCTACAGACTCTCAGCCTGGGATCAGTCCTACCAATTTGCTTTTCTGTTGGTTTGCCCAAATCTAATTGGAGATTCATCTCCATTTATCTGTCTTTCATTGGTGTTTGATCAGACCTATTTCCCCATTTCTCTTAGTAGCTCCTTCTACTCTACCAAGAAACTCAGAAACTCCTTTGGCTTCCTCTGGGCCCCTCTCATATCAGCTTTCCTACATCTCAACCAAATCTCAGAGGAAGAGAAACCCTGCATTTATTTAGGAAAATCCAATGCTCAATACTCATGCCCCAACTTTCTAGGATTCTGCTGTCGTTGTTCCCTCTTATATCCTCAGCGTCTCTCAACATCTCCATCCTGATCACTTCCTTCTCCTCAGCCTACAAACATGCTCAAGTCTCTTTTATCTTTAAAGAATTATACCTAATTTCTTGATTTTCTCTCATTGCTACGACCCTATTGGCTAAACTTTTGCAGTCTGTGTCAACTTTCTTCCTGCATGGCTATGTTAACCTCTTGCAGTTTGCTTCTTACTTCTCCTAACTCCACTGAAGACCTCTTCATTGCTAAATTTAATGGACATTTCTTGGTTCTGAGCTTCATCTGTTAGAGACACTTGACCCTATCGGCTAGTCTCTATGCTTTAAAACTCTTGGTTCCCTTGACTTTTGTGATAGCAACTCCTTATTCTTCTGCTTTCCTTTTACTCACTCCTCTCACTGGCCCTCACATCAGTGCTGGTCCTCCTTGGGACTCTGTCCTCCACCCCCTTTATTCTCAGTGCTTTCCTTCTTTTCTTCTCCACTCTTAGGGTTAAGCCTGGCTTCAGACCCAGAGGTCTCAGAGGGTGGCTTGTCGAAATCCCTTTACCAGAATCCCCAGGGCTCTTGTTTTGAAAGAATAGATTCCTAGAAGTGATAATTTGGAAAAAAAAAAAAATCACAAAGTTTATGATGTTACTTTCCAGCATCACAATCTTCATGTACTTCTAAGAAACTTCTTGGCGGACTGTGACATGTCCATGATACATTGAACTTGCCATATCCAAAATCAAACACCCAATTCCTGCCCAGTCAAGAAAGCTCTTGCTTTTATAGTCCTTATTTTGGTTAATAAGCCACCATTCACCCTGTCTTTCTTATGGTTACCTTTGCTTTTTATCGCATTAGTCCTTTGACCGTACACAAAATGTTAAGCAGGCTCATAGTGGTTACTTTGTAGTTATTCCTGAGTTACTGGTTGAAAAGTTGATTTCACTCAATTCAGGTATATTTGGCTTCTGGAACTTGGAACTTTGACCAAAAAATAAATAAATAAATAAAAATATTTGAGGATCAAATTCTATTCAGATTTACTAAACATTTAACAACATGTAAACCCTACTAACCATAGTAGTGGATAACAGTTTGAAAATATTAAACTGTCTTTAATTTTCTTTTTTAGAATTCTGTGTTCTTGACACTTTGCAATTTCAAGACTGATCCTTGAGGTTTATTGCGCAGGGAAGGAGGTGGTGGTGTAAAGAAACAATCAATCACCTGTGACTCTTGATGCAGTGGGGACAACTCATGTTATGATGTTAGAGAACGTGAAAAGACTGCCTTTCTGGCTCAGAGAAATTGTGGGAGGGAGAGTACCAGAGGTGGCAGAGGCTGGCTGGGAGCTGTGTGCTTTGAGCAACCTTTCAGGCCAAATTCCAGAATGGGGCCAGCGTGTTCAGCGGGTTGAGATCAAAGACAGATATTTCTGTTCTTGCCATCTAGGACTCTGGGATAACAGCTTCTAGACTGTTCCCCATATGGGAGAAGCCAAATCTAAATAAAAGTGATTGTACCACGTGGTTGGACAGAGAAAGAGGCACTGGCTTTGGCTTCCTAGGTTTCTTTGGCTGACATATGCCACAGAAGACACCAAAAAGTTCCCCTCTGTCCTGAGGAGGGATGTGGAGGGTAGCTCGCAGGCATGCTGGGAGGTATGCTGCAGCAAGGACAATGTGGCTCTCGAGCTGAGGGCAAGGATGAAAAGGCACTTATAGTCAGATCGCGGGAGCCCATGGCATTAGGAAGGGTCAAGGTGGGGACTGAGGCAGCAGGGAGAACCACCAGGCCCTACAAATATAGCTGAAGAACTTAGGAAGAGAGAATAAACAGAGCACTGTGCAAAATGAACCATGTGTTCATCAATACAGAGTTTTGGTCCAGTTCATTAAGAACCTGATACTTTGGAATCTTAGATTTTGATGAAACTATAAATAGTATTACTGTTATAAAATGTGTGTGTTTGAACAATCTTCCTCGTTGACCATGTAACACACATCTAGCCTGACGATGAGCATGTGCAGGATGGTTTCCTATTTATGATGTAGAAGAAATTGAGAGAACATTACTCACAATTTATCTTTTATTGTGAACAATGTGAGGCTTATATTAAAAACACTTAAACATGCTGATGGGAAATACTTAAGATGGACTGTACGTGAGCTTAAATTGATGTGCTGCATTTATAACAACTGGAAAATTCAAATTTTGAAGTGATACTTTTAATTCATCCTGAAAATGAGCTTTGGAAAGGCCAAACGGGGGATCAATTTGCCTAATTGTGCAGTGGCTCTTGGTTCCTAGGCCCCTTTTGAATTTTCATTATTTTTGGTAATCCCCATGGTGCTAACACACAGAAATCTGTCCTCTTCATTCCTAGCTTCCACCTTATTGGCTTTGCTGATGATGCTCTCCATAAGTACGCTTCTTTCCCGCCCTGAGGGTGCCATGGAGCCAAAGGCTTTATGATCTGCATTTGGAGATGGGCCAACTTTGGGTTAAATTATCACTTATGCATGTGGGTGATGCAATGGTTAATCCATCACCCATTTCCCAGGCCCTCTTGCCAGGGCTGGGTCATGGGCCTGCGACCTGGACAGTGGCACAGGGCTCAGCACTTAGGAGGGCCCCACAATTGTCTTAATGTTCCGCTGCTTCAGTCTTTAATTCTTAATAATTTTATACTTGAATTTTTGTTTTAGAAGCCAAGTCCGATAGGAAAATGGAGCGTGAGCATAAGTAAATAGGCACAATGTGGCCCCTTCCATACTAGCCCATTCGCACGTAGTATGTGTGTTTCCCCTAAGCACAGAACTCAGGTGGGCCCAGGATGTGTGACTCAAAGCAAAACTGAATATGAGATACCTGTGCTGTTTATGACTGAGTAGGTGGGCAGGGGTGGGGGTGGGCACTGAGGGCCAGGGGAGGCCACACTTTCAGTTTGAACCAGAACTTGATGAAGCACAAATAATGAAGATATACTGTCATATCTTTCTTACTTGTGTTACTTCCCTCTGTTAGCCAACCCATTACACCAGAAATAATAACATAGGAAAAAAGAAGAAGATAGAGCAACTCATAGTTCCTCTTTTTCAGTCCTTCATTACTCCTCAGTGAATTAAAGATAGAGAGTATTGATAGAATGTACATGTGTCCAGAAGTGAAATAAAAGCAGTTGAGTTAGTTTTGGGTAGTGTTTCCACTGTTCTGGAAAGAAGAAAATATTTATATAAATGCATAGGCATATGCATATACAAGTTATGAAATATAATTATGTAATTTTAGTGACTCCACATGTGAGTTAAAGGTTAGCCGTAAAATTCATGCTAATATTTTAAAATTTTAATTTTTCTTTATTTAGAACAAAATTAACAAATAAAATACACTTTGGCAAATCAAGAGAGAGAGAGATTTCAAAAGAAAAAGCTTTATATTTTAGTGCCTTTAGTGGCAATTTTTCCCTACTTTTTGATCAATAGACTTCACATTTTAATTTTGTCTTGAGTTCCTCAAATTATGTAGCCAGCCCTGCTGCTTCCTTAACTACCTTCACAGTAAGGGTTGGTAAAGCTAAAAGCTTGATTACCCAGCCTCCCCTTTAATTAGGATCAATTCAAGCACATTCTCTGGAGATATGGAAGTAAATTAGAAAGATTCCACTAACAGATTTGAAAACAGTTCCTGAGAAAGAGAAAATAAGAAAGGAAAAATGGAGAACTGTAGACTGCTTTTTTTTTAAACAAATCTTACAAAACTGATTGTCTTGTTTAATTATAGTGATGTATAGCTTTGATAAATTGAATAATTATAATAATTCAAATCAGAAATGGAGAGAATAACATCTCCATGCCTATACAAAAACCTTGAGTTATATATAAGATATCTAGCAGTGGCCATGTGACCAAATTCCTCCCAATGAGTCATAGCTGAAGTTTACTGGGAATCCCTGGGAAAAACTGAAATGCCTGGTACGAGGAACAGACATTGGTTGTGCAACCTCTTCCCTTTCTGCCCACTTTTAACACTAACATCGTATTTGGAGCTTTGTAGCCATTTTGTGACCATTAGGCAATAAACACAAGAACAAAAAGCCAAAGGCTACAGAAATTGGAGTGAAGAGCTAAGAAAGAGTCTGTGTTCTTGAAGGTTTTGTTTAGTGGCTGAGCCAGTACCAGCAGCTGTCAACCAAGACTTTTTGTGTGAGAAAAACAAATCTGTACTGTTAGGACTATATGTTTTCATCTTCCTCAAATTCATATATTGAAACCTTACCCCCAATGGGATGTTATTGGGAGATGGGGCATTTGGGAGATAATTAGGGATAGATAAGGTCATGATGGCGAAGCTGTCATGATGAGTTAGTGTCTTTATAAAAAGAGAAACTAAGCTTGCTCTCTTGACCGTGTGAGGACATGAGAAGATGACTGTCTGCAAACTAGGAAGATGGCTTTCACCAGATATGGGATCTGCAGGCACTGTAATCTCAGACTTCCCACCCTCTAGAACTGTGAGAAATAAATGTTTGTTGGTCAAGCCACCCTGATGGTATTCTTGTTATGGCAGCCTGATCTAAGACATCCACTAGCTTTAGCCACCGTGAGCCTTTCCATTATTGTAATTCAATCATTCCTAGTGGACAAATGGGCTGTGAACTGCCTGCTTGTGCCCAGGGTCTTTCATCAAAAGAAGACAGTTTCTCCCATTTCTAACTGTATCATTTCTTTTTTTTTTTTTTTTTTTTTTTTAGACAGAGTCTCACTTTGTTGCCCTGGCTAGAGTTAGTGCCATGGTGTCAGCCTAGCTCACAGCAACCTCAGACTCCTGGGCTCAAGCGATCCTCCTGCCTCAGCCTCCCGAGTAGCTGGAACTACAGGCGTGCGCCACCATGCCTGGCTAATTTTTCTATATATTTTTAGTTGTCAATTAATTTTTTTCTATTTTTGGTAGAGACGGGGTCTCGCTCTTGCTCAGGCTGGTCTCGAACTCCTGAGCTCAAACAATCCGCCCACCTCGGCCTCCCAGAGTGCTAGGATTACAGGCATGAGCCACCACGCCTGGCCCGCTGTATCATTTCTTACCATCAGTGTCCTAGACATCAGGTCAGTGAGGAAAACGGAGTAAAGATCATATCAACCTTCCATTCTCTTCTTCGTCCCTCTCTTTTAGCACCTGTGTCCAATACTCTCCTCTCAGCTGCCCTCAAACAAGAGGCTATGATGGTCAATCATTATAAGTAGTTACTTAGTGAAGGAAGCCTCAGATATACCCCAGTAATGCCCTCACTCAACTCCAGCCCAGTCAGGTCACCCTCTAACACTGAGGTCCCCAGTCCCTGGGCTGTGGCGCGGTACCAGTCCGTGGCCTGTTAGGAACTGGGCCGTGCATCACCACCTGAGCTCCAACTCCTCACCTCGCCACCCAACCCTGCAGTCCGTGGAAAAATTGTCTTCCATGAAACTGGTCCCTGGTGTCAAAAAGGTTGGGGACTGCTGCTTTAACATCTAGAACAGTAAAAATTTCCCTTTCTTACAAATAAGATAAAATAATAATGATTGAAGTCAACCAAATAAACATAGAATTCACAGAAAACTCCATAACCAGTATTACAAGGAAAGCTTTGTCATGAACAATTTCAAAATTGGGCTTTTTTTGTTGTTGTTTTTGACAACCTCATCTTTGATCACTGCAGAAGGCCAGTTTCTTTGCCACTAAGCAGCCCACACTGTGGTCTTCCTGGAGCCAGTGCTTGTATGATTTCAGTACATGGTGGAGGTTTAGTAATTAAGTACAGGACATAATTCCAGCAAGCAAGGGCAAATGGGGGGCTTGGTCACTCATTAGGTGAGATGACAAATGGCCAACTCTTGTCTGTCAGCACTGCTGTAATTAGGACATGTTATCAGAGCTGCTGCTGGTGCACAGATTTGTGCATGTCCATATTTGGCACATCAACTTAGAACGTGCGTTTTAGTTATTTTTAATAGAATGGAATTAGCTAAAAACATACCATTTTCCAGCAATAATTAGATGTTTTATTATTTAGCAATATCCTCAAATGGTAATAGCTTAAATATTTACCTGGGATTTTTGGGAAGCTCCCAGCTTTCACTAAAGACTTTGTATTGAACCTGTTCCGGGAATATGGGTCAGAGTTCTCACTCATCAGGTTATTCCAGGGTCAGCTAAACTCCTGAGTTAGCTACATCCCCTGTTCATTCCTCTCCTTACTGTCAGCACAGGAAAGACATGGAATCATGGTCTGTTTGGCTCTCTCTAGACACCGTGGTTAACATTTGGATGGAGAAGTCTGAGATCCCGGTTGAAAGAATCTCCCTACTATAACACATAGCTTTACAATAAAATGCCTGTGGAAACTACTCCCTTAAGAATTAGAGCAGAGTGCAGCAATTTTAAAGCATGGATGCCAGTCTCACGTTAGATGCAGCAGTAACAGATCCCCCTCACAAGATTATGAACAATATCAATGGAATAAAGTTATTTCACATAAGTGATAAAGCACTTCACAAATGAGAGATTATCTTGAGAAAATCAATAGCTTCTCCCTTTGTGTTGCTTTTATGTGAGAAAGTTGGTAGCATGCTGGCTGTTAAAGTTCAGCTTTTAGCTTAGATATATTTGATGCCTAAATAAAACCCTATTCCCAGGATAATAGGGTTACCACAAAAAACTGAACTGGCACACAGGTGTGAATACTACCAGTATTAAAGAGACTACAGTTGTCCCTTGGTACCCACAGGGGACTTGTTTCAGGAGCCCCTGTGGATACCAAACCCATGGATGCTCAAGCCTCATATGTAAAATGCTGTAATATTTGCATATAACATACACACATCCTCCCATATACTTTAAATCATCGCTAGATTACTTATAATACCTAATATGATGTAAATGCTATGTAAATAGTTATCTTTTTTGCTTGTATTATCTATTATTGTTGTATTATTTTTATTTTCCTAATATTTTCCATCCAAGGTGGGTTGAATCCATAGATGTGAAACCCAAGGATGGGAGGGCAGGCTATGTAAGGAACAGGTCTGTTCCCAGTTTGCAGGAACACTTCAGTAAGCACTTCCCTCTGCTTGGTCAACAGTAGTTACTAATGCACTGAAATGAAGGTCCTCCTCTTGTACATCCAAGTAAGGGTTAACTTCTGGCAGGATCTCACAGATTAAGGCACGTGGAAATAGCACCCAGGCTTGATGGGTTAGACACACTGCAGAGCACCTGGATAAGCCAGACACTGTGTGCAACATGTTCTCAGCAGCCTTCTCCAGCTCATCCATAGCTTACTTTCTGTTTTCCTGGAAGCTGCTTTTGTGTAGAGTCTGTTTATCTATATTCTACCTTACTATGTCAGAAAGGAACCAAATGTTCCCATTAAGGGAACAGTAAGGCAGTAATATGAAACATTCCATAATAGTGTACACCAGTAGATGATCGTGCCCCACAAGTTGGTCTTACTCCTTAGAGAAGTTAGGATTAACACCAAGACTTCTATAACCGGGCAAGGTCTGGCCTTGGGATTCTCTTCCTTGTAGTGGCAGGGCTTCCTGATATGAGAACCTTGAGCTTTATAATAGGTGAGTGTTTAAGAATGCCCTAATGCAAAAAACATCTGATCCTTAGCTTGCCCACCTCACACAGCATCTCTCCTGAGTGGCCTGCACCAGCCTAGAGCAGGCTTGTCTTGGTGAGGTAAAATATGACTGAATAAAAAATAAGAGGAGGCAAAGAGTGAAAAGCTCATGCTTTAATAGTTCACTGACAAATGATTTTTATCATAGATGTCAGCTGAGGTCGTTCTGCCGCAGGTCTTATCTGCTGAACTCCATTAAACTCCCAGTGTGGGTCTGAGAGAGAAGCATAAAGAGAGTGTTGAAAGAGATTAGATGATAATTTACTTATCTAATTCTATTTCATGGATTTCTACTTTCTCTTCATCTTTGTGACAATCCAGAGTGTGTTATAACTAACATTTGCTCACCTTAGACTGGTATGTTCTATAAATTGTTGCTCATGTGCAACTCAAAGGAAGTGTCAAATATTAGAATAAACTGATGGTAACACACGAGATTCTGCCATTCCAGTTTATTAAAATGAGTAAATTTATAGCTTTATTTGCATACAGAAAAGTGCACGAGAAAATAAGTATGTACAAAACAGCTGTGTGGCTGATCATGACTTTTAAAAATTCAACTACCTAGAAATAATAACCTCCAGTTTAGCACATTTAGGTATTTGGACATTTAAAGTACTAATTCAAGTCTGTGTTTATGACTAAGCAAGAAGCCTGATGGAAAATTATGCCATATATGATCTGCTATTACCATTAAACATAAAACCACAGGACTTTAGCTAAACTACTTGGGGTTAATCAATAGCGGTTCATGAGGCCACCATCTTGTTTAGATCCTGAGCAGTCAGCCTCTTCTTCCACCTACAGGTAACATTGTATGTGGTTGATCAACACTCACAAGAACCTGAGCATTAAGGGTCAGGAGACAACATTAAAAATCCAGCATAAACAAAACAAAACAGAAAAAAACTCATTTTGGCAAGAACAAACTCTTGAGAACCCTGGTAACAACAGGTCCAAGAATGAACTGGGAAAGTTTCCAAGGTTGTGAGGAGAAAAATATTGCAGACATTAGATTTTCAATGATAATCTCAAATACCTGTTATATAGCTTTTTCCCCCCTATTTACTTCCTACTTACTATGATACTGTGGCTTCAAGAAAGTTTTCCAGTTACTTGATAAAGGCCTAGCATGACCCCAAGAAGCACCTAATGTATTTGGCACAAACACAGTTAGCTTTGTGATATGTTGCTCTTCAGAATAGTCCTTCATTGCTGCTGAGTTGAGTTCAATTTCTCTTCAATATTAACTGCTCTTCTGGAACTTCAGCTCAAGAGAATGGCCTCCTATTCCATTGGAAAGATACAGGTTGTGCCCATTTGCAATTCTAGTTACTGGGACTAACAATTACTGAGAAAGAAGAGGCTTCAGATGTGTGAATCATTAGGTGTTTTTTTTTTTTTCCCATGAAAGTCTTCTGCTTGTAAAAGGGAGATAATGCTATATGAACCCAGATGCAAAACTGACTGCAAAGAGAATCAGAGGGAAAAGGAGAGGAGAGATAAATATGCTTTTCCCTAATTTGCAGTGGTTAGCAAGAGATTGAAAAAAGGACATTTTTGGCCTCGGGAGAAATTGATCTTCAGAAAGAGGGAGAAACTACATCTTTAAAAAGGTCCTTCAGTGTGTTTGATTCCAAAGTGTCTCAGAGGAATTCAGACTTGCTTCAACTTCAAAAATTTTGTGTCAGTGATAGTCTGAAGCAAGATTTAAGAGGGTGCCTTGTTCTCTTATCATCTTTAGGTTTTATGCTCTAAAACAGAACCCCCAAACAACTTTGAACAGTAAGGATTTGAAAATTTATTCAAAAAAGCATCATAGGAGGGATGTGGTAGCTGCATCTCCCAAGCAGAGGGTAAAAGGTAGAGTGTTCTAGAGGTTCTAGGGATACAACAGGCAAAGGTTCAGTAGGTAAACTAGTGTACTTCATTTACATTTAAGCTAGAGAGTTTAAGGTCTTGATTTATTTAAAGCCATAGATTCAGTTTAGCTTTAACCTAGACAGAAAGTGAAAGACATTTTACAAGTGGAAGAGGCAACAAGAAATAAGGCAACAGATAATATGTGAAAGCCGGACAAGGGCAGAGATGAGGGTGTGTCTGGCTGTTAGCTTTGTCCTTGCTTCTAAGGCCAACCTTTTTGTTCCTCTGGATAGTCAGCACACCAAGTTCCTAGAGAAGTATGGAGAAGAAAAACCTGTGGTTAATATTTTGAATTGAGTATCGATGTATTGAATATCAAGTCATTATTAGAAATATCACTCATAGTATCTCCTAGGGTTGATGTGAGATTGAATAATATAATAAATGTAGAGCATGTAATAAAGCGATCAACACAAGTGCTCAATAACACTAGCTATTTTCTCCCATGATAGTTCTCCCCGCCCAATCTATTAATTTAGCAGGTTGACCTAACTATCCCTCCTTTATTACCTAAAGAAGAAAGGGCTCCCAAAGGAAAGTCTAGTCAATTCAGTTTAGTCCAAACCATCCTCCCTGACTCCAGTGTAGTTATTCCTTTCGTTAATATATGGGTATTTCTTCCCTTGAGTAGAGGGTGAGAATGAGTCGCTGGCCAGACTTCTATTCACTTCTTTATCACCATTAGAATCCCTTGGACGCTTGTTAAAAGGAAGCTTTTTGTCAGCACCAGAGAGGAATTTCTTCGGATTGGGATAGGGCATTTTTAACGATTCACCCAGTTCTCTGAAGCTGAATTTATGAAAAGGTACTGTAAGAAACACTGTAGAACTGGAATGAGAGAGAAAGATCCAAATACATATAAACTCAATCTTATTGTTGGCCGGGTGTGGTGACTCATGCCTGTAATCTTAGCACTCTGGCAGGCAGAGGCAGGAGGGTCGCTTGAGCCCAGGAATTTAGGTTACAGTGAGCTATGATGATGCCACTGCACTCTACCCAGGGCGACAGAGCAAGACTCTGTCAAATAAAAAGAAATCTTATCGTTGATGCCACATGTAAGACATTTATCTATTTAAAATAATTAAATTCTAGATGTGTCAAGGCATAGTTAAGTAATCCTGCTTGGATGAGGCAAGATTGAAAAAAATGGGTTTGGGCTTTTTTCATTCTTTCTTTTGTTTTACCTTTACCAGCTGTTCTCTACCTTCTGTAAAATGGAGATAAGCTCCCTTTTCCCTACTAAGGTCAATCTTTTAAGATCAGAACAAAGTTGCAACCACTTGCTGTTAAGAAACAAAAGTTGCACTGAATCCTCACAGGGTTTCAGTCAAAGGTGGTTATACCTAATAACTTGTCTAGGATAAAGTCCACTAGACAAAAAAGGATCAACCTTTGGACCTATTTTGAGCTTCTGCTTATGAAGGAGATATTTAAGAGCTGTTAAAGCTTTTAGATTTAATACTGTCAAACTATTTCAGACTAACTTTAATTGAGATTTCAAACAAAGAAATAAATGGCAGAAGAGTTGTGATCATCATCTGTTTAGCTAACTTGTGTGGTGACTTCAGCAGGTCTTTAGGACCTGAGCTTTTTTAGATAGGAAACCAAGTTATTACTAGGATGCTTTCTTTGTAAAAGCTTCAATGTGAAACTAAAAGGCTAGAAAGCTGTTATATATATTATAACTCAAAATATATTATTTTGAGTTTACTTCAACATGCAGAAATGAAAAATCAAAAACATAGGATAAGGTAGAAATCCATATTCTGGTGGATATATTACTATTTTTTGATGTGTTTAAGAATTCTATCCTTAAGTTTCCTGCCTAGTTATTATTGAATTAGCTAAGTATAGATTTCCATGTCTATTTCTCCTAAATTATTGATATTTATCCTCTTTTCAATTTTAAAATTAAATTTTCCCCCTCTCCCCCCTGTGTCACCTTTTCTCACCAAAAGCCCCAAGATAAGCTTAATAGGATCTTCTACTTACAGAAGTTAGGCAAAAGGATTTCCAAAAGGATCCCTATACATATCAGAAGTTGCAGATTGAGGAGAAGTCATCTAAGAAGATAAAACCATATAATTGCAGTCGTAAGAAAAAAAATCTTACAATGAAGACTTCCCAAATTCCTTTAAAAATCCCTTAGGTCATAGGCTAATCAGATACTGTAGGGGTCTACAATGATTTGTGTCCACTTGGTTGTGGATGGTGATATATATTATTTACATCAAAATCAAGATCAAGTTAATTACATTTGCCTCTCCCAAGTAGAAAGTATGCGATACAAAACCATGGGTGAAAAATTAAGAACTTAAATCTTTGAAAGGTTTTTTTAAGATAGTATTTTGGCTCAGTTTCTCCCCAGAACACTCTCATAAGCCAGGTTAAGTGAGATCTGAAGGACATTTTCTATGTGATATTATTTTGCAAATTCAGATGATAGTACTTCCTATAAAAATAATCTTCTCCTAGTTTAAATGAATGTTTAGGTTGTGAAGGTTCTCAATGATAAATCTTAGTCAAACACACTTTACCCTCAAAAAGTTATTATGAAAGCAAGGTTCATTCAGGAGGCAGTAGTTCTATGTGGCATGTGCTTTGGAGCAGCAACAGCTCTAGTGGTTGATACTTACGGGGGCTTGTGATGAACCGAAAGAATCTTTAGAAAAAGGATTCTCAAATGCATGGTCAACAGATTTGGTAACTGGCAGGGCACCCTGTCTGGGAACTGGCTTTGGTGGTTCTAGAACACAAAAAAATCAGAGTAGTCAGTAGACAAGCTTTCCCCAAATATAGGCTCAAGTCACCCAGTCAACTTATCTTTGAAATTTAGTTCTAAACTTATGAAATTTGTATTAGTGGAACAAGAATCGCCTCCAGATACTAGGACTCCTGATGATTATTATAGGCAAATCCATCCATTCTCAGAAGAGAAAGCCATGTATATTTATCTGAAGTGGAAGAGATGCAGAATCCCCTTGTTTAAGGCCAAGGATATGGATGAGACTCTAGTATACAGCCTTCCAAGTGCCACCACCCACTGATTTTCATTAGCTCTTGGCAGCCCTTTGAGGAACTGCCACTAGAGGGCAGCATTGGGTCATCCCTTAGAAGGGCTAAGGTACCTGGCTAGCTCCAAAAGGTAATGGTTAAGTTGTCTCCATAACCCTTGATTACCAAAAGAAACAAGAACAAGATTTTCGGGGAGTGGGAGAGGGTTCATCTGAGGGACCCTATGGGCCCACCTGACAGTGGAAATATTGGTACAGTAGGCAGAATAGTGAGTAGCTTACCATTGATCTTGCTCAACAGCTGATTAGCATCATAGTCATCATGGTCTGCATTCTCTTGAGGAATGCCAACTTTGCTGTTGAAGTAATTAGAGAAGGCACTCGAAGTCCCTGAGGGAGTCTGCTCCCCTTTCCGTGCGGGCACAGCAGGTGGTTGCCGCAGTTGGAAGTCCTTAAACATTTCTTTCACCTCCTTGACTTCTTTATCCCCAAGTGGGTCTAAGGCAGTGAAGGCATCGCTGGAGATGTCCTTTGGAGGGCCAGTTCTAGGAGGTGGCTGAGGAGTGACCAGGAGAGAGGACAGCATAGAAGGGGACTGAGTGGACATAGCAGGAGATGGAAATATGTTGCTCTGAAAAGGATTCCCCAGAGGGCTTGTTGACTGCCAAGTATTGGGTGCCACAGATGCAGAAGGGCCCCAAACAGCAGGAGCTGGAGGGGAAGTCGAGGCTGCAAAGGATGAAGGCTGGTTCCAACCTGGAATGACTGGGCTTGTACCAAAAACAATAGGCTGACCGAAACCTGAAGGCTGGCCACCCATCATGGCTCCCGGGACCACAGGAGTGGACTGATTGAAGACCAAAGGTGTGCTCCATGGTCCTGCCTGAGGGAGTGTGGCTGATACACTACCTGAAGGAAGAGAGAGAAAGCACTTATCAGGAGATAAGCTTAAAGAGGATGCTTGAATTTCAGAAAGTAAAACTCTCCAGGGAGCATTTGCCACCATCTTGGTGGCAAACACCTTCATCCAGGCCCAAGACTGACCTGGGAAATATGAAAACTCTGATTGATTAAATCACTCTAAAGGTTAAGTAGCTTTTACCATATAGCTGGCAGTCAAATGCTGGTTGCATTTCAAAGCCCATGTTCTTTCTACCCTGCCTTTTTAACTTTCCTCATTAAAAAGGTAATACAGTAAACTTGAACCTAAAGGGTGCAGTGTGGGCAGTGTCTGGGGATGGACATGCTTGTAGCTCTGACTCGGGTGGTGTAAAGGCAATTTATGTAACCAAAGCGTTTGTACCCCCGTAATGCTCTGAAATTAAAAGAAAAAATTTAAAAAATGTTTATAAAGATAAAAAGAATAAACTCATCAATGAATTAAAAAAAAGGCAATACAGTTCATAACTACCCAGTCGTGAAAAAAATAAGCCCTTATCCTACAGACACTGTTTGATAGACCTCAGACAACTAAAACAGAGTCTGTTGATAGCAGGAACTCACTTGTTGAGTGAATACATTTACTTATACAAACCGCACTGATTATGAAGTGGTTAATTGAGATAATCCACTGGGCTTTCTGAGTCATGGATTTGATCTTTTCATTTGGCAGCTGCCTTGTGTCTGGAGTCTTATGAAAACCAGTGATCACACATGTGCATAAGGCCTCAACATGCTTACATCCTGAAGAAACCATTTCAAAGTTTCCTCGCTTTTTAATGCTGCCAAGGTTGACACAGCTATATAAAGGGAAGATAAAGTTTGGCTCATGCCAAGATAGTTTTAGACTTTTATATATAAAAATGGAGGAAAGGCTGTTATCCTGGGAGGGCTGTTTCAAATAAAGTGCTTCCTGCCATGTGTCACTCACTAAACCTTGCCAGGAGTTAGAAGAGGAAGGGAGAGAGAGAGGACAATGGAAATAAAAACCTTGCGAGGTAAGCGATGGCCTTTGTCAGGGCTTCTGATCTTTGTGGGTGAAAGGCTCCATCTACTGCATCCTTGCTGTGTTCGGCAGGAATTAGTTAATTCACTAGAATCCAGGTGTCTCCAATGACTGTCCCCCTCTTCTGGAGAGGCTCATTCCCTGCATCTTGTTCTAATATATAATATATTTTTCCCTTGCCTCTTCCCAAGTGTAATAATGATTCAGTTAAACTGTCACCACTAATAAAAAACCTAAATTCAACCTCACACCTATTTACAGATGATGCTCTGCTCTTGAAATCTATTTTGAGCTTTGCAGCACAGCATTCTTTAGTTACAAAAGTTTCTAATCCAACTAAGAAAAGGCCTTCAAACTTGGGTTAGGAATGTTTTTGTTTCCAGAGTGAGAAATACTTTGAAAATGGTGTTTAGGGGTATGTAGCCCAATAGTCTATCTTAAATCACTTCAGTATGGGAGACTGGTGTCACACGATTCCACTCTTATTATCATGAACGCTGGCCATCTGGCCACGAATGCATATGGTGTACTCAATAGAGAGTGGTGTGGTTCAGAAACCACTTACTTATCAACATGCTTATTTTGAAGGTGAGGAATATTAATTAAAATTGGGAAGGTCACAGTCTGTGACAGTAGAGGCTGAAAGCCAGGCACACAGGTTCCAGACCCAGCACCCCGTCCTCTTGTCCTGCTTCCTTGGCAGCAAGGCACGGGACTATTTTTTAAAAACTAGTGTGTTAATTCAAATACTGATTCTGCAGATATAGAAATTAGACTTCATTTGCACTAAAGAATATGCCCCTTTCATAATAAATCAAGGGAAAAGTTCTCTTAGATTCTACAATACAGGCTCTAAAAGTGGGTTTAGTTTGAACAAAGTTATTGCTAGCATTTTAAAACAAATTTACTTAAATTTTATTAACAGGAACCAGATCACTCACTAATAATTTCCACCCATTGAATGGCCAAAAAAAAAAAAAAAGAGGGAAGAACTTGATCATCTTTTATGTTGGACTACTTGCCTTCCCTTAGGAAAATGCATGCTGTAGTCATAGATCATATTCGTGAGAATGGTGTTTGTAAAAGAGAAAAATATTGTATTTGCCAAAAATTAAAGACTTCCCTACTACTGTATACTTATGCCAGCCGTCATCCCCACCCACCAGATCCCGTATGTTGTGTTTTAAGACATTTAGGGCCCAGCTGGAGAAAGCAGGGGCAAGGACTAGGAGAAAAGGGAACATGGGTATAAAACATCAATTTCATTACCTTCCGAAGCTAGATTAAAACACAGGGTAGCAAATCGAAGCTCAGCTTTCTACAATACCCTCTCCCTACCCCCCAGTGCTCCAGGGGAGGCAGTGCCCCAGCTGGGTCTAGCGGAAGCCAGACCCACAACCTTCCATGCCTTGGCTAAGGATCCCTGCTAGTGGACAGGGACTATACTGTAGAGCTCAGTTTGAGTTCCATGTCTAAACTTGGAAGAGTCATCAGTATTCTGCAGTTGTATACCCCAAGGCCTCAACAGGGGCACCTAGCCAAAAAGCTTCACTTCGTCTGAATAAATTAACAGTTATAGGGTCCAGCTGTATTTTCAGGCTGACTTGTTAAATATTGGCTGTAAAAATTCTTCAGGGCATTGATGTTAGATACAAAGCTCTGTGATGTGATCTAGTTGCAGACACTGCCTTGCAAGTTCTCTGCTCTTCTACGAGGGAAACGCACCAAGCAGTTCCACTTAGAGGTTCAGGGAAAAGAGCAATACAGAAAGGGGGAAGCGCCCAGGAGACACAGGGTGTTCAGGGAGAGTCTCCTGACAGTATAAATCTGAGTGGAGACCTGAGACAAACTGGCTTCTCACACCCACATGGATATTAGCCACTCGGCAGGTCAGTAACACCCCCTCCCCTTTTTGCCACCCTACTCTAGATATGATTAAGCAGATTTCTTGTAAAAGAATCAAAATATTTTCCTTTGCAGGAAAACAGCAGAGAAAAAAAATATTAGGATCCTGATGACTGACTCTGCAGGAAGCAGAGAAAGCCAAGATCCCTGGTCAAATTTTACCAAAGGGGAAGAGAATCCTTCTTCATATATAATTCTCCACCTCCTATGCCAGAGTCTATTCGGAGTTTGCAGAGGTGCCAAGAAGCAGAAAAACAAAGAGAGTCCCCAGCAGGACAGCAAAGACCATTGTTAGAGTTTCTGAAAACTGTACCATGCAGTCCAAAACAAGTGGCGGCTGTGGGCGAAGAGCAGCCGGCCAGCCCTCAGTCGAACCCCTTCCCCATTGTTCTGCTGGAGTGGTCGGTGGCTCACTGGAGCTAAGGACTCCTTCATGCAGAAGGGCACCAACACATCTTAGGCATCTGAGAAGATTCCATCTCTTGCCTTATCTCTGTGCTCTTTTCAACTTCAGCTTTTTAGTCCTTATGTTCTAACTCTAGTAAGACAGGCCAGCCAAAATATTGGCACGGGGTCACTAGGACTTGAGCATTCATTCAGAGACTGCTCAGGGTGGCTGCCTGGCCTACCCTTACCATGTGCCTAGGAACAGAGCCGGGCCCACAACCCAGGACTTTCATTCTTTGACTTATACTTGCTTCAGACTTATTTTATATCCTTCTTGGGGTATCTGTCCCTTCTAAGAGGGATATAAGAGTTGATAGGGGATAGGCCTTCCATCCATTATAGTAAATGATATAGAAGACATGCATGTTGCCATTTTTTCCAATAGTGATGACGGACAAGGCTCTCTCTTCTCAACCCCTTTATTTCATTGAAGCTGGTCTGAGCACCAGAATCTCTTACAGCTGTCTCCCAGGAAGCCATTCCCAGGTGTCTCAAGTAAGTCCAATGTTGAAAATGGATTTCTTGTCACATGCCACCTCAAGGAGCCAAATTTCAGTTTTGTGTCAAGAGTATCCAGTGGAGCTGGAGATGTTCAGGAGTGAGAGTGGGAGAAAGGCTCTTGAGGGTGCTCAAATCTTATGCCTATGGAACCCCCCATGGATGTGAAGCAGCTTCCCCCATGCCTCATCATTTTGTGAGTGAAAATAACAGAGTCACACCTAATTCTATCTCCAGACACCTACCTAGGCCCGCAAGGGGCCCCACTGGGGCAGAAGCACTTGTTTTGAAGAGATCCAGAGGGTTGGTCTGTAGGGTTGCAGATTGTCCTGTGGGTGACACCTGGCTTGGAGGTTCTGAGACGGGAGGAGCAAAGATGTCTGATGCAAGCAAGTCATTGGCTGAAGACTGACAGGACAGGGAGGGAGGGAGAAGTGTTAGTTACTCTGTAATAGTAAAATACAGCTGTGTTCTGTCTCCTACTTTTCACCCCAAATTTGAAAGCCACAAGAAGGAAACTTTTTTTATTACTGATAAACAACTATAACTGATACCAAAAAAAAAAAAAAGAGAGAGAGAGAGATTCCTGCAATGGACAGACTACTGGGGAGTCACTAAGGTGACTCATACAACTGAAGACTTGCAAAGTGAAACTTATTTTGCTCATTTACGCATTTGTATTGATCTGGTCTCCTTATCAGCTAAAAGCTTGAAGCTGGGTAGAAAGGGCAACTATAAATAAGTATCTTGAATATTTTTGATTATTCCATTGGATGTAAATCAGGTTACACAGAGATGATATGGTGTTAATCATTAATCATATGAGAGTTCCAAAAAGATACCTATAGAAGCTGCATTTTAAATTGCTTTTGCATGAAGCTGGTCATAGCAGTAGTGGTAATAGTAAATATGTAAGTTTCTTCTGAGACAATGGGTTAGTCAGTCAGCAGTTAAAAGTGGAGACACACTCTAAAATTTCACACCACCACCTTGACATTAATGCCACACGATGAGCATGCAGGGCGTGTGTTAGTATGGGGAAGGTACAAAGGGAATCACAAGAACTCTTGCCCTCCCATCCCAGAACGTGATGATCGAACTTACCAGAGGTACAGAAGCATAGCAGCATTAAAAATGGAAAAACTTGTGTTTAGTTTAATCGTAAGTGACAAGACATGCAAACGGAAAGCAGGGTGTGACAAACACTGCTGAGAAGCTTTAAAAGGATGGCGATTAGAGGAAAATACTCTTGGAGAACCGATGTGCCTCATCCCACCTTCTATTTCACAGCCACAGGGAAACTACGAGAGCAGCAGGAAAGAGAGCTTGCATCACACCACCCTTTGGTACCGAACATGCACTCTGCTAATGGATATGTGGAGAAGACAATTCACCTTAGCAGTCCTTCTGCCTCTTCCTGGTTTGGTACTTTGTGGAGGTGGGATAATGGCTATGGAGTCATGTGGTGAGGACTGGATAGAGCTTTCCAAGTCCTGCTTTACGCCATTCGGTACAGACAGTCCTTTGGGAGGGCTTCCCACAAAAGGGTTCGGGGAGGATTTGACATGGAAGCCGTTCTGTTCTCTTTCAGATACCCCATTTTGAGTTCTCACTGCTGGCTTTGTTTGCGCGCTCGCAAAGGGCCACGGGCCTGCCTGCGCTTCCTGTTTGCCAGTCCGGTTAGAGATCTGGTCAAACTGCTGACCGAAATAATCAACATCACCATTCTGGGGCCCATTGCTCAGTGGAGCAGACAAGCTACTCAAATTCTCTTTCTTCTGATCTGGAGATTTGAGAGAATCAAACGAAGAGGGTGTCGATTGGTCTGGCTGTGCGAAAGGATCGTCACGGAAAGGATCAGGATTAGGGGTGGGAAAGAAGTTGAGATTGGTAGAAAAGGCGTTTTCAGGCAAGAAGGATGCCTGAGGCTTTGGTCGAGGAAGAGAGCAGGAGGTGATGCCATTTGTTAAGAATGGATTTTCTCTTAAAGAATTCTGATTGGTGTCGATTTCAGAGTTTAGATCCACTAACAGGATATCTTTGCTTTCCTATCACATTTGGAAAGAAAAAAAAAAAGAAAGTGTTAGTCCATGTTGTGACTTCAAATGAAAAAACTACATAAGATGACTAGGATTATCAAAAGTCCCATTAGAATTTGGTCCAGACAAAGCAGTTGGATGTTACTTCCTCCCATCAGCTCCCCAAGTCCACGGCTCTGTAGCTGTACTCTAGGTCCTCCTGCCTCTGCCCCATCCCATGCTCGTTTAAGTCTCAGCTTCATTTAGTGAAATCTTACTGTTGTTTACATCCTATCTCTGCTCACCCTGGTTGACACATACAGACTGGCTGAATTCATTGTGAGTACTGTTTCAATTCATGGCTTGGAGTCTTAAGGGGAATTGATTAGCACGTCACTCAAAATGATTATCAAAGCATGTTGGACTTGAAAGTAAGTTACCTAAGAAGCCTATCCCAGCTTTCCACCTGATGTACATACAGCCCCTTCTATGTACTCCCAGAGTCAGGTGGCATCACCTTTCTAAATGAGCAAATGCATTGGCTAATATATACATATTTTATAGTTCTAGCTATATGAAGTTTCAGGTCAAATATATTTCCCTATATATAATTGGTCCAGCTCTTTCCTCTGGCAGGGCAGGGGGAAGATTTCCCTTTATATCACAGCCTGCAGGTATGCCTTTTTAAATATTTAAGGCTCTTGTTGAAGGTGCTAGCCAAATAGGAGCTCTTACCCTTATCATCCTGGTCTCTCCTGTGGACATACATACCCTATTTGTCTGTGTCCTATAAAAGTGACACTCAAAATACTGATCTAATCTAATCTATCACACAGTAAGGTCTCATATTTGTACATATTTTTGTAACATTGCTTAGATTTGCCTTTGTAATCTCATCTATTCAGTGGTTAAAGTCAACTGATAACTAATATTTAATTTATACACAGTTGTCCCCGCTTAACCTGGGGGGATACATTCCAAGACCCCCAGTGGATGCCTGAAACCACAGATATTACCAAACCCTGCATATACTATGTTTCCTCTTATACATACGTATCTATGATAAAGTTTAATTTATATATTAGGCACAGTAAGAGATTAACAACAATAACTAATAATAAAATAGAACAATTATAACAATATACTGTAATACAAGTTATATGAATGTGGGCTCTCAGTCTCTCATTGTCTCACGATGTCTTATTGGACTGTACTCACCTATTTTCATACCGCAGTTAACCATGGGTAACTGAAACTTCACAAAGTGAACCCTGAAGATAACAGGGTACTACTATATAAGGCGGAGATGTGTGTTTTTAAGAGTTATTTTGAAAGACATACCAAATACAGAGCTCTACTAATTCTATTCCCTATCGATCATTTCTCTGGCATGTTATTTTTTTGGGGTTTTCAATTGTTCAATAAAAAATCCTCTTCAGCAAAAAAGCTGCAAATTTGATGAATCTGACATGTCTTTATTCCAGTTAATGACATAACTAATTATGATTCACCCTGGGATAGATCTTTCAAACTGACATCCCTTCCTTCTGACTGACTTTGATCCATTAAATACTTAACTGTGCTAGCCATGGAAGAATATAAACAATGAAAAATGCCTAGCTGAAAGTGGAAGTTAGAGTAGATTTCTAGCATTACCCTGGGCAGAGTACTAAATATTTTGATAAAAACAACTTCGAAGAACTATGAAAATTTCAAACTAGTAAATTTTCAAATAGGCCTCCTTGGCTTTTAGAGAAAAGAACCAATTTTTAGAAGGTTTACGTTCTACTTTGTGTCCATAGAAGAGATAAAATCAGAACTACATGGTATTCTATCTTTTGGCTTCCTTTACTGCGAGGTATAAAAATACAATTTTTAAAAGCCAGGTTTTCTCTTTATAAGCAGAAGAATTTTTTATAAGCAGAAGAAAAATACATGTAATTAAAAAAAATTTTTTTTTAATCAAAGAAATGGATTGGAAGACCTCATAATTGAGAGAAATTTATACAATCAAAAGGTAGGATAAAATGTATTACAAAAGCTTGTGATTTCAGTATTCATTCATTTATTATGAGCCACCTCTGGATTAGAACAGTTGGGTTTTCACAGCTGGTAGAGTTCTCCTTTTCAAATACTTCAGAAGAAGTTCTTAGGACACCAAACAGGAGCCACAAAGTTAGACTTCTGAATAGTCACCCTATAAGTAAAATGTATAAGGCTCTCTTCAGGTTGGGTTTGTTGTTAATCCAAGATTAAGAGTGTAGTTCATAGACTACCACCGAGAAGATGTAAGACTCCTCCATCCACCCTCTCAGTCAGAGCTTTGCTAATTTTTGTTGGGCTGTCAACACTGCATCCACCAACCACCGTCTAAGCACCTGAGAGGCAGGCCCTGGAGAACTGAAGTGAGTTATAGTCCCTGCTCTTAAGAGCTCCAGTAAGGGGGGCATGCAGGCAACCCAAAAGGCATCTGCATGAAGACAAGGTTCAAAACACAGAGTTTCATAGCCTACCTCTTCTCTAATCTCACCTAACCATTACAGCTTACCACATTGAGGACTTCCCTACTTAAAGCCTTTGGTGGCTTCCTGCTATTCCCTGTACTAAAATAAGCTTCTTTAGGCAGACTTCCAAAATCATCCACCGTAGGACCCAATTTGTTTTTAGCCTAACTACTGTTTTCCTACACACTTCAAAGGGCCAACTCAAATTCCCATTTTTACAAAGCCTTTCCCCATTGATCTTTGTATTCCTGCTTCACCTGTGCTCATCTCATGACATTTTATGGGGTATGCACAAGTGTATACATGACACCTGCACTTTGTACCCTGATCCCATCATTTGTACCAGTTTTAATCTCCTTGATGGTAGATCATGCCTTGCATTCTTCTCATAATAGCCTTGCTTTCAGATTCAAATTTTCAAGTTTTTAAAGTTAGATTGCATTTTTTATGCTTTTTTTTTTTCTTTTTTTTCTTTTTTTTTGAGATGTAGTCTGGAAACATAATGCTTAAACGGTTTTCCAATAAAAATTATATTCCTAAAGGATGCCACTTAATTTGCAACATGAGCATTATTTGAAATTCATAAAACGTTTCTGTATAAATTTTGGAGGAGCGACAGCCACTAATTGAGGCTAGGTAATTTAGATTTCTTTCTCTCTTCACATCTTTCAGAGCAATTGTTGTAAGAGTTAGATATTTTTAAACATGCTGGTGTTACCGAATAGGGATAAATCTATTTTGTGACCTATAAATGTAGAGTCAGTATGTAAGAACATGTTGTCAAAGTGTAACCAGCACATAATTATCCCTGTTAGCTTTCTCCTACTTATCAGGGATCATCTATTTTCATGGTATTTATTGCTTTGATTTATTATTAGTTTAACCAAAACTTGAATTTCTGTAAATCAAAAATTCTCAGACTGTATGAGGTCTAATAAAAATGAAAGTCAAGATTACCCATGCTGTTTTTCATTTCCTTTTTCAGGACTTTCTAGAAGTCTATAAAAGCAGATTAAATAGTCAGTGCCTTCTCGCCTATCCCACTGGAATTCCACTTTGCATCTTGAGTGCTTTGCTCTCTCTCAATATACTTGTCTGAATGTCAGTTATACTTAGGAAGTAGGTCGTTCAGATGTCCCTACTCACTTTGGGGAAACAGCTGCTGATGGAGAAGTGGGTGAAGTTGCCTGGAAATCAAAAGGGTCTCAGAGCTAGGATGGACCTTTCGGTGTCATCTAATCTAGTATTTCAAAAAGTTTATCCTTAGAACCATAACAAACACGAAGAATGAAAGGTTCTATAGACAAGTGAGTCAGTACTTACTTCTAAAAGGAACATTTAACAGGCTTCTCTATTAGGGTCTAATTAGGGCCTTTAAAATGCTACGGTGCTTTGTGATTCTCATACAGTTGGGGTCAGAGAAGAGTGCAGGCAGCCCCTGCACCTCCCTGTCTCACTTGGAAGTTTTATGCAGTGAGGACTCACAGGGCTGGTGTTCTCTGCAATACTCCAGGAAGTGAGAATCTTACCCAGTCTTGGATCTGCTGCTTGAATTCCTGTGATCTTCTTGGTCATATAATCTTGCATGATAATTTCCTGATATAAGAAACTTCTATCTAGACGTTTTCCCCGTTATTCTAGACTAATTCTCTTTTTGTCTAGTTACTGCCTCCTCATTTTTCATGTTCAAGTTGAGAAACTCACTTCTTCAGAAGTATTATCTAAACCTCTAAACGAGATAAATTCCCTGTAATTAATACCAATTAATTAGCTTTGGATTAGTTTTAATGTTGTTGGTCCCCGGTAGCAAATTCCGTGATCATGGATGTGTGCCTCTTACTCACTGCCATACCTTGCAAATAGCAGGTACTCAGGAAACTATTAAGTAAATAATAGAAATTATAAGAAGGCATCCAAAATTACATTGATATTTTCATTTGAGGCCTTTTTTGAAAGGTCAGAAGACTTGGGTATAAACCTTGAATCTGGACCTCTTCCTGGATAAATCAAGTTTTTTCTAAACCACCATTTCCTTATCTGTAAAGGAAAATATTGCTCCATTCTCATAGGGCTGTTACAGATCAGTCAATATTAAGAAGACTCAGTATAGTGTAATATCCTTTAAAGAATGAGTAATTTGCTAAGAAGGACAGGCTTTGGCTAAACATAACTAAGCTGAGCTTCTTGTTTGTTTTAAGTCTTAGTCCACACCAACCTTATGCTGCTAAATTACAACAGACGGAATGGGAAAGAAATGAAGATGCCAGGAAGCTTCATGATTAATCATCTAACAATCATACTTTCCTCAAGGAGGCTTATGCCAAGGACTGACACTGACCTCCTCCTTCTGCTCCTAAGTAATAACAAGAGGGACTACATTGCCTGACCTATTGCTCATATTTAACCTTTAAGCAATATTAATGTGTAGGAATTAGTGCTGATAGTTTCTTACGGTGACTTAAGATTAAAATTCCTTCTAAAAGCCATTTACGCTTTGTGTGTGTGCAAAAATCAACAGTCACCTTCTGAGTTTCAATAGATGCTTAAGATTTCTGGTCAATTGCCAATTTGAGTTACAGATGCCATTTCCATTACATTGCAAATTTTAAAACAAACACTTACTTTTGGACTATTTAGGTCAGGAGGTGTCGACATGTCCCCAAACAAATCCATCTGGTCAACACCCTTAAAAAAGTATTTGGATTAGATTCAGATGTGTCTACTAAAAAGATTACTTTGTATATCACTGTAATTGTTTGTTTCCTAAACTGAAGTTTAGGAAAATAGTTGTCACAATTGGATTTTCATTTAATTAATACAAATTTGATATTAAGCTATTTAGGTCAGGAAGTGTAGACGTGTCCCCAAACAAATCAAACTGGTCCACACCTTAAAAAGTATTTGGATTAGATCCAGGTGTGTCTATTCAATAGATTATTTTTGCGTATAGACATAAATGTTATACTAACATTTAGGAAAATAATTGCCACAATTGGATTTTCATACAGATTCCATACAGATTTGGTATTAGCAAAATCTAGAGGAAGTAGAACCCACGTTCAGGTGAATAAGAATTATAAAACATCACATACATACCAACTTCAGTTTGTTGTTAGCTTGGTCATCAAGAATCATTAAGGTCTCACTCCCATTCTGAAAAGATGGCAAATATTTAAAAGTTTAATTGATGAGTTTTTCCTGTAGAATTTATTTGCCTACTGTAGTGGCTTGCTAAACAATTTTGGCATTGATCATTTCAGTGAATATCTCCCATGACCAGAGAGATCATAAACACATGGTGATTAGCCAGGAGGGGAGAATGTCTGGGCAGGTAGCACTTCACACACACAGTTCACAAGGGGTAAATATGAAGTTTTACCTCTACTGCTTTGTTGGCTTCTTCTGTCTAAAAAGAAAGATACAAATGGAGTGATCTTAGTATTTGTAGATAAAGGGAGGAGTTAAATACAAGAACAAATATACCTATGGGTTCACAAGCATAAGGCAAGAATGAGACTTGCGTATTATTTCTGCCCTATATTCTCCTCCCCCTTTCATAGCAATACTAAATTTGAATAGAGTTTCTGGATTTAAACTTGGTTGTCCTATATATTTCCCAGAATCAATATGAAGCTTGCAGGAAGAAAGACATAAAAGTCAAGACCTGGAAATCAGAAGTGCCTCACTGTAATATCCACCCATTACCCTACTGGAAAGAACAGAAAACATATGTCTACACTTTTTATACTTTTAAGAGTCATATAGAAGCCACCTCTTCAGACAGACCGTATGTGTACATAACAGTAAACATGGTCCTGAATATAGCTTTAGTTTTAAGCTCGATGGAACCTTTATCAGGTAGTACTTGCCTTTTTCTTTTCTTCTTCCTTTTTCTTTACATTATAGATAACTTGAAAAAGGTCTTTAAGATCAACAACTAATGGCTCAGCCTGAAGCAAGAGAAAGCATTGTTATCAGTATTTTAATCTTATTATTTTCTTCCCTTTGTCCCCCATCAGTTCAGATTAATACTAGTTTTTTTATTCTTTTAAAGCTCCTTACTACCCTCTCTAGCTTACAGGGGATTACCACTGCCCCAATCCCCACCCTCAGGTACATAAATAACAGCACGTTAATAAGTATTTAGACAAAACAAGAGGTACCATGACTGTTTTTGAAGTCCCTTCAAGGTTTCTGGGAATAATTCACTATTGTTCTAAAATCAGCATTGGCCTTATAAGAAAGTCCATTCTCACAAGCCTTATGCCACACACTACATGGGTATTAATGACATTTAAAAAAGATTCCTTAGGCCAATAAAGATAGTTACTCCTTGAATCATTATTTAGCCTTCCTGCATCCAAGTGTTTCCAGCAAGTTTTCTAGCTGAGAGACAGACACTCTATGCTCAACAGATGACAAGTCGCAGGTATACCTCAAGGCTTACAGCTCACCTGTTGCCCTGTTTTTATGGCAAAAAACTGATGCTGGCCTTCTCCTCCACACACATAACCAAATGCCCGGTTGTCTGTCACATCTCGGGCAATGAAAGAAATCTTATTGACTGGATGTTCATGCTCTATTACCTTCAAAGGAATATACAGAATGATTTAGTGAGAAAACTAGAATCTACTTGCCAGGCTAGCACAGTTAAGCATCAGACACATATGAAAAGTTTAAAGCATTTGAAGAAAGACTTTTTCATCTCTGGTTGAAGGATGGAGAAATATCCTTGCTAGAAAGGATAGCCCTTGCTAGAAAGGGCTTCAAAAGAAAGGAAGAATAGAAAACAAAAATGAAAAGAATGTTCCTTCTTAAAATATTGATACTTGATTCTGCTTACGCCACATAGCAAGGAAAGATTGCGAATCAGGGGACCAAGAATTTCTAAAGTGAAGAGGGAACATATAACCCTGAAATCAACCCAAGTAGGTAGTCCTCCTTTTCCAACTCAAAGGCAAACTTAAGTAAACAGTAACTGGGATCCTTTGACAAGGGCTCCTGGTGGCCAAGGAACCATCCTATATATTATTGGAACAAGTATCCCCAGGATATTCTGGAGGTTACCAAATATTGTCATCAAGTATTTCTCTACCTCACCTAGACAGTCCATGTCACTATCCAGGAGTTACATGGGGCAGGGAGTTCACTGGCTTAGTAGTGTCTTTCCCTCTATTTTTTCCCCCTTTCTCATGATCCTTTCAAGCAGGTTGCAGGATTCAACTCTTCAGGGATGTTTGTAGGTGGCGGAATATGTTTTGGTTTTGTTTCCAAATGCCTAAGGCCACTAAAAAGTTTATATTGAATATCGTAGATGGTTTGAGGACAGAGAAAACCTTGTGAGAAAAATCTGCCGCCATTCTCTGATAAACTTGGGAAAATAAGAGTTGAGAGAAGAGGGAGAATGATGGAGACAGTAGTGCCTGAGGACCCGAAGACCAGCAGGCTGAGTGAGTGTGGACCAGGGGGCCGGGCCCTAGGTTTGAGCGGTGGATTTTGCATATTAGATAATGGGTATCTTTCTAGGAAAGAACGAACAGTAACTGGAAGTCCCCCAAGGTAAACTGATGCAATAGAGTATTTTATAGCAATGAAAAAGAGCTACAAACAACATTTTTTAAGGCATGAATCTTATGATGTTATGTTGAATACAGAAAAAAGTCTCAGAAGACTTGAAGTATGATAGCTTTTGGATCAGGCTCAAAAACAAAACAATCAAGACTTTATGTGATAGAACAATAGCAATCACAAAAAATGAGAAAGGTTATATCTGTAGAGTAAGGAGGCAAGGAAGAAAGAGATGAAAAAAATCTAAATGTGTTATGGTTAATGTTCTAGCTTTAAGTTAGCTGGTAATTCACACATAATCAATATATTAAAATAAAATAAGAACCATACATAGGCTTATACAAGTGTCACAATCCAGGGGTTAGGATTAATCTAATTCTATATACCTGAGGTACAAAAAAAAAAATACCCAAGTGGTATTTATAGCATACCTGTGTTTATAGACTTAAGATTCACATCTATTATAGGAAATGCACTTCAAAATAAATTACTTTGACTCCTTACCTCCTAGTCTGTTTTCTACCTGTTACTTTTGGAGAAGTAATATATACTATTTTTTTCCCTTATGGAATTTTCAGAAGGAAGAAGGGGAGTTGAAATTCAAGTAGCAAATTATTAAATTCAGGTGGTCACAGAGGTGTCCATAAACATGAATTCTTACCCCAGTTTTCTCATCAATTATTTTTATTCCAGAAAGGGAAATGTTGACCCAGATCCTTTGTTTATGTTGTCCCTGAGACCGACCAGCTGCCGCCATTCCCTGATGAGGTTGGGAAAACAAGAAACATCTAATTAAAAGTACCCTCCAATGCTTCTAATACTAAAATTTTAAACAACAGTCAGCTCTGTTTTCAGCTTGGTTGGCCATCTATGAAAGAGTTAGGCACAAGTCACTCTCACTTTCTTGGCCCCAATATATATTGGTAAAGATGAGAAGACTGGACTAGAAGATCTTTAAAGATGTTTCTTCTAGACCCTGCATGATTTAGCAAGTATTATTGATTCAGTTTCACATAGTGACATAGTACTAAAATTTAAAAATTCAAAGAAAAGAAAGGCTAACACTTAAGAACACCAGTTTCCAAGTAGAGTCCTGAATTTTACCTGAACACTTCCTGGATCTAAAACAGGAGATTCTGTAAGTAAGACAAATAACATATTTGGACACAGATTTTCTAATCATTTAATGTGGGAAATGGTAGGGAAAGCCTTGGTTTGTCCAAATGTTAAGTCTGTCAAAAGGAAAAGGCATCTAGAGTCCTGCTGTACTTGATTAAATTAGGTCTCTAGAATAGCACTTGAAATATGCAAACAATCTCATGGCTTCTCAGAAAATGAGGCATTACTGGATCAATAATGTGATCACAAAAATGTTTTCAAATAATTGAGATATAGGTCAAGAGCTTCTAACATAATTCTATTGGACTTTGACTAATATACAGATAAGGCATTCTTTTCCTTTTTACCTTCAGTTTCATCATAGAATCTTGGCTCATTTTATCCCCTCTTGCATCTGGCACATCATCAATGCCAATTAGTTTGGCCTTGTATTTTACACCATCACCTTTGAACCTAGCCAAGAGATATTCATCTGTCTTTTCAGAGCCTGAGAAAAGAAAGAAATACAAAATAAACTTTATATTTAACTACTAGTCCTAGATATGACAAAATATGCTCCAGAATCTCCAAAATTTAAGTAGTATAAATCCTAATTATACTACAGTTGATCATATATGCACTATCTACCCTGTCTGATTTTTACTTTCTTTGAAGCTAAATCATGCTCTATGATACTGTGTATGGAGTTGGGGTGGGGAGAAAAATAAACTCTTAGAAGTGCAAAATTGACTGAATATGAGAAACTTATGGAAATATGTGAGGTGGGAATTGGGGATATTTTTCACCATAGATTTTTTTTTAAAGGTCTTGAAAGAATGTAAGAAGGATAATATATATTTTTTGATGAAATAAAAATAAGCCACCACACAATTAACCAACATTTTGAACAATTAATAAGGCAGAAGGGAATTATGGGTAAATTCCCTTACAAATTATTAAGATAATTATCCCATATTTATTATAACTACTTTTGTTCCTCTTAAAGGCCTGTGCAGTCTCATTCCCAGAACTAAAGTGTAGTAGTGAAAAAAGAAGCAAGTCCCAGCATATTCCCAAACCATGGGTCATTAAGGTCTCTGGCACTTTCTTCTAGTGGTACTTCAGGTCAAAAGAAGAGGGTCTCATAAATAAAGATCTTGATTTATAGAAAATGGTGCCTTCAGGAAAGCAAAGTAGTAAGCATAATACTGAAAGATAACCATATAATAATTGATGGTTGTATTATTAACTGAACAAGACACTCTGAAAGTTTCCCAGCAGGACCTACATTGGTGCAATCACAGATTCAGAGATATGTCTTACCACATGTGGGGAGAACCAATCTCTTTCTGCTAAAGCACAACTTTCCTGTTTAGAGCATGAGACTAAGCTGAGGATGAAGCAAGGCAAGAGCCAGCTTTTACTTTACCCTGAATCTCACATTTTTCCTGAGGTAACCATTTCTAGCTCTAATCATTGGCCTTAAGGGGACTCCCCCATACCTTTCTTCTTTTCCTTCTTCGAGGGTGCCTTTGGTGCGGGCTGTTGGTCAGGCTGACCGTTGGTTGTACTTGTTTCTACTTCGTTAGACATGGCAAGAAGGCAGGCAGCAAGTCCCAGCACCAGCAGACACTTAGTGACAACAGGTGATTCCCGATGGAGAAATCTCAAATAAACATAACCTACCACAGACACCTGTAGGCAGGGTTAGAGGCATAATGATGTTAGAACATGGCAAACCCAGACTTTATGCCATAATAGGCCCACAACTAGTGATTTTCTTTTATAGTCCTCTGGACTCATTTTGTTCCTTCTCCTCTATTAGACCAAACTCTGAAAGCAGGAGAGTGGGTAGGACTATTTCCTTTGTAGTTTCCAAAGTGGAAGAAGTATGCTTAATAGATTTTTCTTTAAGCACTTGATATCTGGTAACATTTTATGATTATCTAGCTATGCAGTTTGTATTAGAACTTTGGTATAAAAATCTAGTATTAAAGATAGGGATCAAAAACTTGCTAGGTTTCATAGCAAAGTAGAAATAAATTGAATGCAGAGCCTCATAAGATTGCAAGGGTACCTGAAATTGAGCATGATCAATTTTGGTTCTTCACAAGATTGCTTAACTGTAAAGGCAATGACAAGAATAAAGTTATGAATTTTATCTTAGTCAAATTGAAAAATACTTTAAAAACTATTAGGATTCTGCATATAATCTCCAGGGCTATCCAAACACCATCCTTTGAAGCCGTGGTCTCCAAATCTCTGGGTCATGGCCTGGTACCCGTCCATGGCCTGTTAGGAATCAGGCTGCGCATCACTGCCTTCTGCACACCCCCGCTCCCCACCCCCTCATCCGTGGACAAATTATCTTCCATGAAACCCAGTCCCTGGTGCCAAAAAGGTTGGGGATCACTGCTTTAAAAGACATCCATTTTTGAAATTAACATTTATAAGTACCAGAGGAAGAATGAATTTATGGGGTGCCGATTGCATAATTCAGTATAAATTGAGTATAAATACTTTTATGCTGTTATTTAGCATTGCCATTTCCAAACACTTGTGTTATGTGCTCTTACAAAGGTCCCCCACATGTCACAGTAGGTAAAACAGAAAAATGTAGTCACTTTAACCATGCGGAAGTGAACGAATGTTCCAAAATGTTCCTTCACCTCCCAGGAGTCAATGTTCCCACACAGCTCTAGAGAGAAGGTAGGGTGAGAGGGTTAACTTTCTACACTGACTGGGTAGCAAAGGCAAAGAAAAGCCATTCATTGTTTTGTAATCCTGTTCAGACCACCTGTGGGCTGGCACACTCCCCCACCAAAAAAAGCCCTCTTCGTTCTGTACCTCCAACACCCATTGATGTGAGCTGTTTAATTGAAGGACCAAGCCAACCGCTTGGGCATATATGTTGTTTGTAAGATATTTAAAGAATAAAAAGTCAGTCTCAAGTTTATACTCAGCTTAAGTTGCACTTAGCTTACTTCATAAATGTCAGCATGTTTTCCCAGAGGTCAGCACTTAATTCCTCCCCTTATGAGTTTTTATTAGTCTTTATAGTATTAACAGTCTTTAAAAACATACATATATAAAATCTATGTATGATTAATGTTATGTGAATTCTTTCATTTGGAGATTTAGTAGTTAATTTTGTTCAAAGACACCTAACTGGTAGGCAGCCAGGGAGATAGTCCATTTACAGATGAACGTCTTACTTAGCAGAAGACTCAAAGTCACGACTAACTCAGGACTTAGGTGGTGGCCAGGCACTTTGAACCTTTGACTTGCATTGACTCTAAAAAATTCATAATAGCCCTGTGAGTTTTATGATGCAGCATTATTTCATTTTCCAGAGGGAAAGCCAAAGCACAGAGATTTTACACTACGCACCCACTAAGTGGTAGAACCAGGTTCCTAACCCAGACTGTCAGGCCCCAAGCTGGAGTTCCGCAGTTCCTCAGCACTGCATTGATGAATCTCATTGGAGAAGCTGCATTCTAGCCACAGAGATCCTCTATTATATACCTCTAGTGTTCCCCAAGATATTAAAACCTTGAAATGTGACCTTTGCAGTTATAATTAAGTTAAGGATTTTGAGATGATATCATCCTGGATTTAGGGAAGCCCTAAATCCAATGACAGATGTTCTTATGAAAGAAAGGCAGAGGGAGGTTTGAGATGCAGAGACACACAGAGAGGATGATATGGAGACAGAGGTGGAGACTGGACTGGAGCATGATCTGCAAACTGAGGAAAGCCAAGCCCACCAGAAGCCAGGAGAGGAGCCTGGGATGGCTTTTCCCATGGAGCTTCCAGAAGGAACCAACCCTGCTGACATCCTGATTTTGAAATTCTTGCCTCCAGGACTGTGACAGAATAAATTTCTGTCACTTTAAGCCACCCAGTTTGTGATAATTTGTTACAGCAGCCCTAGGAAATAAAAACAGCATCTTTATTTGGTGCGCCTTGATTGGTTTCAGTGCTTCCCAAATTTGTTTCCTGGCAACACAATAAATAGATCTCCTAGTCATATCCACACTCTTCTAATTTCAGGCTAATCATTATTTTCCTAATTTCAGAGAATTTATTCCAAATCATGAGGATATTTGCCCTCATTAACAGTGTCAGGAGGAGAGATTAAGCTCTGGCCCAAGGGGCTACATTGACATTCATCCTTCTGCATCTGCCACTTCTCCCCTGGGGGCCCTTTCCTTTATAAGTCACTCAGATCTCCCCTTAAAAATAAGGAAAACACTTCTGTGCGACCCCATAGCCACCCAGTTATCATCTCATGATACTTTTAGGGTTAAACATCTAAAATTGATGGCCTCCCACCCTCCGCCTTTCCCCCCTCCTTTGCCCTCAAAAGACTGTTCATCTCCGCTTGAGTGTCAGAAAGGCAACTTCAACTGCTGATGAGTCTCCTGACCAAATTCAGTTACTTTGCTTTTCATCCTTTTGGGGGTATCCTGCTGCATGATTCAGACACCTACACCTTTCTGTGCGCGTTCTCCCCCACCACCACCTTTTGTTCCCATGACAACCTTGAAGCTCCAGCTCATGGCCTGTGTACTGAATTGGGATAATCTGGATTTTTTTTTTTTTTTTTTGAGACAGATTCACACTCTCTTGCCTGGGGTGAGTGCCGTGGCGTCGGCCTAGCTCACAGCAACCTCAAACTCCTGGGCTCAAGCAATCCTACTGTCTCAGCCTCCCGAGTAGCTGGGACTACAGGCATGAGCCACCATGCCCGACTAATTTTTTCTATATATATTTTTAGCTGTCCAATTAATTTCT
>CAUYSK010003036.1:0-20725 GCA_963575035.1 Avahi laniger
AAACCTCTTATAGACATTGGCCCAGGCAAAGAATTGATGAAGAACACCCCAAAGGCAATCACGGCAACAACAAAAGTAAATAAATGGCACCTGATCAAATTCAAAAGCTTCTACACAGCCAAAGAAACTGTCACGAGAGCAAACAGACAACCTACAGAATGGGAGAAAATCTTCGCGTGCTACACATTCGATAAAGGGCTGATAACCGGAATCGATTTAGAACTTAGGAAAATTGGCAAGAAAGAACCAAACAACCCTATCAAAAAGTGGGCAGAGGAAATCACAGAAACTTTTCAAAAGAAGACAGAATAATGGCCAGAAACTAAGAAAAAAATGCTCAACATCTCTAATCATCAGGCAAATGCAAATCAAAACAAAGAATGAATTTATAGAAAAGTTACAAGACAATGGAAAAGAACCTTGAGTATCTAGGGGCTGCATATTGTGGAACGGTAAATTTTTGGAAAACTAATGGTAGATAAAGGCTAGTTAGTAAAGGTTATTATGCAGACTGCTTTGGTGTGGGCTCCAGGCTGGTAAGGATACAGAGATTTCTGCTTGTGATTAAATTTTCTGTTTCCTGGTAGAGAAGGGAGGAAGAACAAGTTTGTAGAGGTATGTCCTGCTTTCAGGCAAATAGTGGGAGGGCAAAGAGCTTTTCTTGTATAGGCTTCAACTCAGTTGCCTTCAGCTCAAAATAATCCTTATGACAAAGTGGCATATTTTGGGGTGGCATATTCTGCTGCCTATCAGAGAGAAATGTAAAGGTGTTATTATTTTCATCTCCCATAGCAGGAAGCCAAGTGATAATCTTGAAAGTAAATAAAACCTGAAGTAGAATTTGATTATATAAGAACTTAGACAAACTATGTAAGTGGGGAAGAGGACGGAGGACAGAGGAGGTGAGAGATAACTAAGTTAAATGACCATTTTGTATAGCAGGAAGTTTTTTATCTGAATTAGGAAATAGCAGTTTGAGCTTATACTATAAAATGATTGCAGTAACCATCAGACATGAAAACAGAATGGGGGGTTTAGGGCTGGTGAAAAGAGTATGAGGAGAGATCAAGAATTTTTATTTTAAGTCTTCTTGTACTATTTATTTATTTTTTTACTCTGGGCATGTGAATAGTTTTAAAACTAAAGATAAAAATGCTATTTAACCAGGTAAATTTAAAACAGTAGAAATAAGTCATGCTGATTACATTTAACATAGTTTGCCAGAGTGCCTACTAATATGACATTTATCTGACTGAATTTGCCATTAAAGCAAGGGAAAATAATCACATTTGTAAACTGTGTAGCCGTAGCTCAAAGCTATGTCTTTATTGTACACGTGTAGTCTAATGAATATTTCCTGGTGTTTAGGTGATTCTTTTTGCTGCATTTCATTTAAAAGATGTTATTAAAAAAGAAATACTTGTTTGTTGTAGAGACTTAAACAAAAACAAAAAAAGAACAATAAAAGTCACTTTTAATCGAATGTCTAGTCCTTTTAAATCACCATTTTGCCTTAATGTACATGTATTTTCATGAGAAAAAATTCTCAGGAGGAAATTTGACATTTTATAGTACTCTGTGCATAAGTTCACATACTATTTTACATAAAATTTATAACTTAAATGTATAAGTTATTCCAGTTCCAAATTTTCAGTTATTGAAGCATTTAGTCATTTTTTTGCTATGCAGTTTCAGAAGAGAGATATTCATTGCAGCAGTAGTTACATAGAAGACCTAATAAGAAAAGAAGGCAAAGATTTTTAAAAAGCAAACATAAGTTATTTTCATTTCAGCCATATATAGCTTTACTTGTCCATTTGGAAGTAATTTAGTTTTACCTTGAATATACAAAATAAAGTATATGAAAATAAATAGAAATTTAGTCTAATTTTTTAGAATTCTGCTATTAATTCATATGCCAATTTGAAAGACCTGAAAATAAGTAATAAATAAGTTAATGGAATAAAACTAATCATCATTATGATATCATTTTGCTAAGTTTCAATGTTGATTGCGTTAGCATTTGCAGACCTCTTTATTTATCATCATAATCCTCTATTTATGATTGATTTGTACATTTGACAAGATCACCTAATTTTCAGATCATTTGATTTTTGCAATCCATGAAACTCTATACACTATCAATTATAAGACAAGCACACTGCTGAATGCTAAAGATACAAATGTTCATAAACATGATATTTTTTCTCAATTAAAAAAACATCGATACAAATTCATGTAAAAGACATGCTTAATTAAAATTCATATAGTTTCTTAAGAGAGAGAGTTCACTGAAACTTGGTTCCATAGGAGAGCTTCCTGTAAGAGATGGGATCCAGAATGGAAAGTAGGTGGGATTAGGAGAGCATTCTAGGAAGAGAGACGGAGAAGCAAAACGAGGGGGTAAAAAGGCAGCTGGGACCTTTTATAATTAGACGGTATTTTTTTTTTTTTTTTAGGCCTGTGTCTCTCAGATTTTTATGGGAATGTAAATGTAAATCTAGTTAATCTGCAGGTTTGAATCAGCTGGTGCGGCACATAATCTGAAATTCTGGATGTGTGAACTCCCTGGTAATGCCTGTGCTTCTGGTCCAAGGACCATACTTGGCTTAGGCAAGGCTGACTCCTTAGAATCAAAACATGAATATGAGCATATTTACCGAAGCAACGGAGAAGAGTGATGTGTTGGAAAATTATTTAAGAAAAAGCTGTTCCTGTTTCTGGGCTCTCCACTTCCCAGGTATTTGTACTTATGTTCCCTAACTAACCTCCACGGAAGCAGGTTCCACTTAAGTCATAAATTCTGCTTATACACGGATGCTTGTCTTTGTCTTACTCCTCAATTTTCAGAAAGTGATTATGCCAGTCTGGATACTATGACTTCTTTACTTTATAAGCACTTGTTTAATTTTATCTATACTTTGTAAAATAGGCATTTTTCTTCTCCTCAGCTAGTTTCAATGTTGTTGTTAGTTTACTTGTGCCGGGTACTTCACCTTGATGGTTAATACAGCCTTCACCCTTACTATGTGATATTCCAATCAGTCTACATGTGTTACTCATAACCCAGAACTGAAGATATGTCAGCAAATACAGGTAGCCACTGAACCACGTTAGCCATCTTTAATGGTAGGCATTTCTTAATAAGGGGATCTACTCTTTGACTTTACCTGTTATGTCTTTATACATAAGAAAATGATTATCAAATACCTTTAAAGTATTTAAAATGTAGATTTTATAGCTCTCCATTTATAGATTTTTATTCTGTACATCTGGTGCTGAAGTATTTAATTAGCACCTAGGGAGTCTGATTTCTTGTGAACCTCTACTCAGGAGTTACGTTTTCCTTACAATAGCAGGACATCAGCACAGTTGATGAGCATGAATGGAGGCATCTGACAACTTCTCTGCAGGTGGTGATTCTTGAAAATGAGATGTTACCAATTTGAACCAATTGGAGGGAATATAATTGAGATTCCATTAGTGATCTGACCACAAACTGAATGAGTTATTTTGTTATTAACAAAGAAAGGAAGAAATTGACCTTCAAATTGGGTTCATTTTGGACTGTAAGGTAGAATGTCATTCAACTAAATGCTCATTATTCCTGATCTTTAGATGAAAGACAACTTTTCCCCAAAAGATATGAAAAAATGTTATGTTAATTTCATGTGTTGAGCAATGGATAATGCTAAGATGTCAAAATGTCTTTGGAATAGGAAAGTAACTAATGTGTACACTAGAAATATCACAAATAAAAGATGATTGCTATGGGGAATTTGCATGAACCAGAATCTTAAATAGCTCTTCCTGTGCTAAAGCTGCTCTTTAAAAGAAGAAATTTGAGAACAGAGGATGAGGCGTCCATGAGGTATTATACTAGGTTAAACTAATTAATCACTAATTTTAGCAACATGAATCCAAGATAAATGCCTTATTAGAGAAATACTGGACATGGAAACTTAATATGACTGTGTCTCAATCACCAATTCTTCTGTAAATGGACGTTACCCAACTTTAAAATCTTAATTTAGAGTTTTCAGATTGAGTGAATTTACAAATACATTTTTATCCATTAGTATATCTAGCGGTAAATTTCAAGTTTTGAAAATTTATTAACCTTTATAAATAAGAAATAAATCTATGTTCTTACTCTGAGTAGAATGGAGAATGGATGAATAATTAATATAAGATTTAAACTAAAAATAACATTTTTCTCCTTCCAAGAAACATAGAGTAGTGTTTTTCTTGTGTAGATTTCTGCAGATCGATAATGTAGCATACAAATCCCAAAGTGATTATGAAGTTCATTTTACATTCTAGCTGGTTAATAGATGAGAAATTTAATGATAGGGTTTTTGTTCATTTATTTTCAGAATTTTTGAAAGAAACCACTTTAAAACTAATAAGAAATTGTTACTGTGGAGAATGTGACATAAAGGATATATCCATGAACTTTTTAAATATTGGGAATGCTTAATATCTATAAAAGTCAAATTTCCCCCTTTGAATTGAAATACAATTATCAGAATACCCTGTTCAGTAGACTTGAAAAAATTACTGTCACTCTGGGGTGATGGGGCTTTGCAGAAAAGTGATCAACAGAGAAAGGAGAACAGCTTGGTGGATTTTAAGGGTAGTAAATCACAAAACAGGACAGAAAAACAATTAGAAATGAGAATAATAAAACTAATAACTAAACTCATTGCCATTATAGTGCCTGGCAAGCAAATAGTAGAATAATTATCTATTCTCTCTATGTAACAATTTATTTAAGCTCCCAACAACCCTATTATCCCAATTTTACAGATAAGAAAACTGGAGATCAGACATTATGTAACTTTCTCAATTTAACTACTAGTTAAATTAAGATAGAACCAGGTGTAGTCTACAGATCCATCTGATATGAAAAGTTCACACTTCTAATCATTATAGGGCAACAGAGAAAATTTGCATAGATTTCAGTACTCTTTAACATCCCTCAAGTATTTCAAAAAGGCATTCCAAATTGACAGTAAAAATACCATGCTTTGATATTTATGGCCAGGCAGTATTTCCTACATATTGGAATAGACAAGTATTTGCCTTGTGGTGGGTGAAGTGGGTCTCTTATTAGACAGATTAGGTAGATGGATAGAGTAGAATCACACACTGTATAGCAAGAAGTTCACGTTCTGGGAGGCACATGGGAACTGAGGCAAACTACACAGGAATCACAAATGTATATCTCCCATCTCATCTTCACTCTGGGATTAAAAGCTCATTAAGTGTTTTATCTTATCAGGAGAACTTGTCAGCTCTAAGGAAATAGATTTTTCTCTTCCTCTATATTCTACAAGTCCATAGAATAAATTTTATGTGCATGTGATGAACTTCTACTGAACCCTTTATTGGAAGGACAAAACAAAGCATGAGAAATAAGTGCACTGAGAAGAGAATCTCATGCTGAGCCAAGGATTTAATTTGATCAGTATTTCTTTGTAAAAAGTACAACAATACCATATTCTAAGTGGTGTCCTAAGTACTGGCAATATAATCAGTTGTTTCCTATTTTAAGGGAAAACATAGTTTAAGTGACATCCAGGTGAAAAGATCATTTCGAGTTCAATGAAGGAAGAGCCATAAAGGATACTAAGAAAGCATAAAGGAAGATCCCTTAATCTAGACTGGGAGATAGGGAGGAGAGTGAACTTCTAGAGTTGACTGTCAACATGAACAGTAATATTCCAGGATAAAGCGGAGAGACATGTATTAATAGTTTCTGTTAGCCCAAGGGCCAGTCCTAAAGTTCAGGCTTCCAGAGATTATGCAGACTATCTCTTTATAGAATAATATATAAGTTGAAACTGTAGGTAATGCAGATGAATAGAAGTTAGTGATTGAATCCAATTCAAAATAATTAGAAAACATTAATAAGCTGAACATAATTTTACAATTTATCTTGTTAAAAAAACACTTGTACTCCCTCAATCTATTGAAATAAAAAATAAAATAAATAAAATGCATAACAATGTAAGCAAGTGCTGTGCTTAAACATCTCCCAGAGCTTCTGGATTGGTGAATACATGAAGGTGGTATGCCCAGGGGGAAGTTCCATACCTCCTCCCCACCCACAAATAACTTGCCCTTATCTTGCATCTCTTCCATTTGGCTGTTCCTGAGTAGTATCATTTGTAATAAATTGAATAGTAGAATAATGATCTAGTCTCTCTATATAATAGTTCATTTAATCTCCCAACAACTCTATTATCCCAATTTTACAGATAAGAAAACTAGATCGGACATTATATAACTTTCTCAATTTAACTACTAGTTCAATTAAGATAGAACCAGGTGTAGTCTACAGATCCGTCTGATATGAAAAGTTCACACTTCTATTCATTATAGGGCAACAGAGAAAATTTGTATAGATTTCAATACTCTTTAACATCTCTTAAGTCTTTCAAAAAGACATTCCAAATTGAGAGTCAAAATACCATTCTTCGATATTTGTGGCCAGGCAGTATTTTGTACATATTGGAATAAACAATTATTTGCCTTGTGGTGGGTAACTTAAAAACATAAAAGGTAACTTAAAAACATAAAAATACATGTAAAAATAAAACTATGTTGTTAATCATAAATCATGTGAAGGTACTGCTTATTGAATTTATCTTGATCAAAAAATATTGGAATACATATAGACATCAGAAGCAGAAAGAATCCTGCTTATTGGTTATTTTCTAACATAAATTGACCCCATGTGTCATTGTGTGACTCATAGCAAGGTATCGTGATGTTTGGAAATAATTTACAGTTTATCCATTTCAGAAGAGTTAATCTCTCCAAACACCACAAAGAATGCCATTATTTTAATGAAATTCCCATTAGAGGGGTCATTGGGATGATAAAGTGGCAACAAAGATTAGCATTTCAAGGAGAAGCATTACATTTTCATGACAACCATGCTAGCACTTGTTTCACAAGAATGGAAGGTGGTCCCAAACAAGGAATTGTTAGACAGGAGCCCGGCTTTCAATTTGAATGATTGGATATGGTGATTTTCTGCCTATTTTTGATGAGGTATTATAAAATACATTTCTGTGATTACTAGAGAAAACTATCTTTTGTATATGGCATGGTCTTCTACTCCACAGTTATTTTTTACTGTATTTCATCATGCTAAACCCTCTCTCCCAGGACATTAGCTTCTATACTAAGAGACGTCACTGCTGAATAATTTATTCTCAGGGAGAATAGTACTAGCCCCAACCAGGGGAGAGGGGTAAAGAAGAAAAGCATAGCAGCATAGCAGTATAAATGCTTCTGATTATTAAGGTACCAATCGAGGGGATGGAATCTTACCAAAGAAAAGTAAAATTCTCAAAAATTGTGCTATAGGAACAAAAGCCTAGTTTATGTTAAGGCACAAAGTCACCTCAGTAGGTCGCTGACTAAGGAAACAAATGGAAATCCAGATTTTTTTCCTTGGCATTAAGTAATTTATGGCATTAAGTAATTAACTTAAATTTAATTTACATAATTTATCAAATTACTTAGCTGTCTTTTCTATACTTAAATAGTACCAAACTAGACAATTGTTCGCTTTTTATATTTAATGGCTAATTTTTACTGGTGTTTTAGCTTTCTTTATTGTTTCTTCTTTTGCTTCTCCTCTGTTCTTTCCAACCAAACGTTCTCTTTGATGAACTCAATATTTTATTCTGTAGCTGAAATGGTGGTATTTTTCTGCCAAAAATTTGATCAACGGACACCATTGTGGACTCAAGTAGCCTCTGACTTAAAGACTAATTAAGAATGCAGACAGTAATCAGTTTTGTTCCTTGCAAAATCACCAGCTTCCATCTCCACTAAGGCCAAAATCCTCCAGAATGAATGGTCTCTTTTCTCAATGCTTTTATAGATTCACGATGCAGCCCTTCCTTACCTAGCCCAGTGCTATCAAATAGAAATGCAATGTATGACACATAGAAAATTTGAAATTTTCTAGTTGTCATATTGAATAAGTGAAAAGCAACAAGTGAAATTGATTTTAATGTATATTTTTAACCCAATATTCCAAAGTATTATCATTTCAACAAGCAATCAATATAAAAAATTACTAATGAGACATTTTGCAATATTTTTTTGAACTAAGTCTTTGAAATTCAGTGAGTATACTTTCAGCACTTCTCAACTCCCAATAGCTACATTTCAAGTGCTTAATAGCCACATGTAGCTAGGCTAGTGGCTACAATATTGTACAGCACAGGCCAAGATATTGTAATATTCTTGGAGAAGGGTGTTGATAGGCATTTAACAAATACATAATATTCTATGTGTTAAGTTTTCTTCCACAAAATATAGTATGAAGTATAGAATTTAACATTAAACAACAAATAAATCAGATATATTATAGATATGTGCCCATATTTATAAGAGTATGTACCAAAACATAGTATAACCTACTTTAATTAAGAGAGAAAGAAAATGAATAGCAAAAAAAGAAAAGAATCCAAAAGGTTATTCATTAAAATATATATATATATATTTCTTATAAACCAAAAAAAGGAACAGCTTTATGTTATGTCGACTTTCTCTGTCAGAATTTGTTAGTTACTAATGAATTGTTAATACATTTTTAGGTTAATGGTTGCAAGGCTTCATGTACTTCTTATTAAAAAAAAAAATCCTCCCTAACTTTAAATCTTTGTTCTCTACTTCTCTTGGCTCTAACCCTTCTGCCACCACCACCTGTATTGTTTCTGTTTTTCTCAAGCAGCAGTGTGTGCCCAGAAGATAAGGAAGACAAATTTGTAATTAAATCTTCTATGAAACGGATAGCTACATCTATGACAGAGAGAGAGAGAGGGAGAAATGTTTGTACAGAGTTGTTCATGGTCGTCAAAATAGATATTTTGTTTGCATTGAAATTCGCTGCTAATTACTTTTTAAATGCTTATAATTGTTTTAAAGCTGCTCTGCCACTCACTCATGGAGAGAGTCTTTAATAACCACACAGATGTATAAGCATCGGAGAACTAGCTTAAGTGATGCTTTTATAACATAAATCCAAAGACTTTTTATAACCTCTGAAGCAACTAATCTGTCACTCCCACTGACCAGTCAAGTCAGTGAGAGAAGAAGTCAGTAAAATGGATTGTTTGACTGAGTGGAGTGAATGTTCTTGGGCATAATTATGGCTTCAGCTGGAATGTGACTGAGAGTATTCACAGGACAGATGCTATAAGTAACATGGAAAAAGAAGCAATTTATGAATGGTTCAGATTTGTAAATGCATTCGTCGGAAATATTTGGATAACGGGGTTAGTGTTCCCATTTCATTTTGTGTAGGAAGACTCAGGCTCCTATAGAGGGCTGGCGGGAGCCGTCAGGGAGCCCCACCTTTCTGTGGAGCAGGAGTCAAAAATCAGCAAAAGAGCAGAAACGAAAACACATCAACACAGAGAATGAAAAGCAAACAAATGGACCAGAATAGCTTAAATCGAAGAAAAGGTCAATAGGATTGAGATGATTGGTAGAAAAATTGCACACCTGTTTCCCCACATTTTCTCCATCTCCTTCCTTTTTAAAATATTATTTCTTTTTCTATCTTGATCGTCTGTAGGTATATATAAGCTAGAAAATTCAGACATAATCTTCAAATAAGCAATTCATGCTAGAGCGATTAATATTTACTAAAGTTTTAGTTTTATTTTGATAACTATCAAAAATAATTTGAGAATAATTCACCAAATATTCACATGTAGATATTCTGTTAATAATTAACATATTCGGTAGCAAAAAATTAGATCTGCCTATTGCTAGCTGTTTATTTATCTATCTCCATCTTTCTACCTAATCTACCTTTTTCCTTGAATGTATATTTTGTATGATAAAGCAACCACTTCAGAGATGTTTTATTTAAAGAGAAAAAAAGGCAAGTCCACTTTGAATAAAATGATTCTCAGTTTTATTTTTCTCAAAATGTTACTCTTGGGGACCATGCACCACCCCTCAAGCCCTAATTTTCCTCATACGAATTCTACTGTTCCATTAGTATTATGGCTTAAATAGCCCCTTCAATAAAGGCTCAAAGTCCTTCCACAAACAAGCAGAATCTATTGTTAATTTCACAAATATGATAGATGAATCTTTATTGAAAATCTCATTCTACCACTAACCAATTGTATGACCCTGGGTAGATTTTTTGCAATCTTTCCATACCTCAATTTCTTTAATTGTAAAATGGAGGAAATATCTACAATGTAGAGTTTGTATAAGCATTAAATAACACTCAATAAAAGACAGAGACAATCACATGGTTATCAGTACTCACATGAAATTCATTACATTCTGTACATGACTGTGGTTATTTGTCATGTGTCTTATCTTCCTTCCACATAAGCTTCTAGAGGGCGGAGTCTGTGTCTCAATGGTCTATCTGTGCTGTATGTGTTGCCTCCAGTACCTTGTAGCACAAATGTTCTCTCTTCCTAGAAATTGCTTCCTCTTACTTTGAATGTGCAAAACCCCTTTTCCTCTTTCAAAAGTCACCATTATCCCCTTTCCTATGAAGCTCCCTTAATCTCCTCAGCAACCGAGCCGCTCCTGACTGTCTCTATTTCACTGTGTCTGTATTCCCTTTATAGCCGTCAGCCTGTTGTGTTATACAGGTCAGAGCAGCTACTGAGTCTTTTAAGCCTATTTTAAAATATCTTAATGGAATGTATTTAATGATACTATAATAATTTAGTAAAACTATAATATGATTAATATATAATTAATAGCTAATATTTAACATAGTGCTTGCTAAGGACCAGGTATCATTTTAACTTCTTAACATATATTAAATCATTTATTCTTAATACAATCCTGTAATAAAGGTATTACTTTTTATTATCCCCATTTTAGAGATGAGAAAACTGAAGCACGGAAAGATTAAGTAACCTGCCCAAGAGCACACTGTGAGTAAGTGATGAAGCTGATCTCTGTGGTTTGGATCAGGAGTCCTTGCTCCTAACCTCCTCACTCTAATATGTCTCTATTTTTCGATACCTGTCACATGGAATGCGTTATAGATTTTGATTGAAAGAATGAATTAAAACAGGGAATTTTGAGTACACAGCCACATCCAGCTGGAGAAAAACTCTGCCCTAAGATAGAATTTCCAGTAAATATGCTCAATGTGTGGTTAAAATAGAGTTTTTAAAACATGCTCAATGTGTGACTGAGGCAGGCTTTGAAGATTCAACATATTTCATTGTTTATTGCCAAATTCGTGGTGGCATATCTAGGATGCCATCATTGTTTGTCTGCAGCTTAGCCAAATCGGATCAGACAAATGAGCAGCTCAAAAATGTCAAGTTGAGAGAGGCCAGGAGCCAATAGTGGATGTCTAGACAAAGTACAGCTTGTTTCATAATACTGAGTCTAAACCTCCAATGATTTCTGATGCATGTTCTTTACAGTACAGAACTTAGTTTTGCCTTTAGAGACCTAAAAGAAGAATGGTTTTGGAAGGGACTATTAATCAATTAGTGTGCATTGTTGTCCACAAGGATTTTATAATATAACTAGGGAGAGGAGACTAACTCATATGAATCAATTAAAACTAAACTAAACCTGCAGCTAGTGTAAATTAGGGAGCCTGAATTACAAATGCAAAAAGAGATCAGAGAAGAAAGAAAAGTCTTCATGGAGAAGAATCTTAAACTGCACCTTAAGGATGAGTCATGTTGGGTCAGGGAGAGAGAAGGGGAAGAAGGTAGTAAGTAGCAAGGTTGCTTGACAGATTTCAGGAAGAGAGCAAAGGCACTCACCACGAAGGCAGAATTCTGTATTTGAGGGCTATAGGTATTTGAGTCCGTGTTTGACAGTTAGTCAGTCGCCAGACTGTTTTGGGGACATATTTCACAGATGTTTCTCGGAGACAGTTGCAAAAAGGTTGTCTGTCACCACTGACACTAATTATAATAACAGTTCTTTCCAAGGCCAGTATTTCGAACCAAAGCCACTACATAGGTATTTTTATGTCCATCATTTTGAAACGCTACCACATTTTCTTTCTCTTAAACTAAAATTTCTTTAAAGCAGATATTAAATGAGCACAGATGGTGCAGGCAGGTTCCTTAGTGCTTGTTAACTAGATGGCAATTCCTAAATCTTCTCACCATTCAGGCAGTGAAGGGAAAGGCAGAAACAACTGATTAATAGTGACATAGCTTTACAAAGGGCTAAATAAGAAAAACAGGGCTTAAATCTTACTAAGACATTTCTGCTAGACATAGAGAAGAATTTCTTGATGGTCAGGGAAATTAAACACTAAAATAGGTTATCAGCACAGCTCGTGAAATCTCTATTCTAGAAAATCATTGAACATTGAACAGACCATATGCTCCAAGGAGTTTGTTCACTGACTGGCCTGGCTCAGAAGACAGATTTCTTCGAATCCAAGCTTCCATGGTATGACTGGGTTCCATACTTTGGCTGAGAAAATGTGCACTTTTTTTACTGGTTATAGAATACCATGTATTCTGATCTTTACCTAAGAACTGTCCTGATTCTTTTATTTTTAACAAAGCTAATTCTCATATAGACAGAAACACAGATGTAAGTATGATGAAGCATGTGTACATATGCACACGTACTTTGGAATGCACAAAGTAATAAAGTGTTCATAACATAATACTGATTAAGTCATTTAAATCATTTCTCATAAAGCATAATTTCTATGGCCCTTTCACCTTTGTTTTGTGTTTGAATCAATTGAATAAGTATTTAGCACTTATTTACCAAGCTCTCAAGCTGGGAAAAGGCTGATTGATGAACAAAATATGACACAGAGACTGCTCTAAAGCATATTTTAGATAGAACCACAGAATGTTGCAATTTGTGTCTATCAAAATGATTGAATGTAAGTGAATATCATTTGATTCAACTTAATACATCTTAATAAGGAGGAAATAAGACAAACATACCCAGAAGAGTTAAATCAAGATAGAAGAGAGTACCTGAGTGAATACTGTGTTGAGTATTAGAGACAAGAGTGCCCAGAAGTTTAGAGAAGTAAGAGAACAATGTGGCCTGCAGCAGTGTAGGTAATAAATGCTCATTGATCTGAATTGACTCATTATTTGTACAGTTCTGTTAAGAAACAAACCTCCTTTTCCTCTTTGGGATGCCATCCTTTTCTTCCAGTCACCAAGGTGAGTAATAACACGGCATTTGACTCAGGGAATCCTTCAACAAAGTATTTCCGTGGCAGACACTTGGACTAACCACCTGGGGAATACAAAAGACAAAGAAAGACCTGATATCTTCCCTGGAAGAGATTATAATTCTGTTTATTAAATAAGACTGAAAACACGGAACAAAGTAGAGAAGTATATAAATACTATTTAGCCATGTGATTCAGAGAGTGACACTAGAGTTTAGCAGGGGTGGAAGTCATTGTAGACTAATGTGATCAGGAAAGGTTTCCAGAAGTTTAAATTACGTGGGTCTTGAAGAATAGATGTGCCTTTAATTGTTAGAGTAAGAACAGCAGCGTACTTGATGACCAAATGAGCACAAAATCTGCAAGTAGTCCTTTTCTTAAATAAGCTGCACATTTTAAAATGCTATTTTTTTCTGAAAATGGTACCATTTTCCCTATGCAAATTCCCATTCAATATTCATTTATCCAGCTATGCTATGATAAAATTCAGTCTAAGTTCAGTCACACTTTTCAGTGAACTTAATTTTTTACAGTGCCATATGACCATAAAAGTTTAGGTTCCAGAGAATAGTCTTTGATGGTATTTTAAAAAGAAATTGTATAGGATTCCAAATAAAGTTTGGCAGTCAGTAATGAAGGCAAAGAAGTAGAGTGAAGACTACCAAAATCCAATTATGAAGCAACAAGAAAAAAAAAATTTGAATGACTCATTAGTTCAGGGGTCATGTATTTACTGATATCTGTTCTGGGCTCAAGACTGATACTAACTAAGAGCCTGGGCTGTTAGTAAATTGTTAGCAACTGATATTTCAAAAGGTATCCATAATTACCTGTGCTTCACTGAGGTTAGTCAGGACTGCCCAGAGATTTAGATATTCTGTTATATGATAGAATAAGACCTCAAATTATTTTACTTATTTATTTTTTAAATATCAATTCAAGTAAGACATTCAAACAGTTAGTAAGTGAGAGACGAGACTATGTTCTCTACTGAGACAAGTCAGAAATGCTAGGCAGTGCAGGTCATGTTGCCCAAGTGAGATTTAGTAATGTTTCTTTGAATCAATTACATTCTAATAACTAAGTTTGTATATCCTGATTGTTTCATTTCCAATTTCATTTTTTAGTTTACCTCTTTCTATGTACCTTTTAGATGTTCTTGCCAATCATGTAATTTCTTTACAAACATGTTATTCTTAGGCTACTCTCCTTGGAAATACTTGAAAACAAGCATGAATTTATCCTTGCATATGTAATTATGGAAATGATATTTTGGCAAAATTCTTGTGCAAAACAGTCACCCCAAGGTGCACACGTAATGTTTACTGGATAGCCTTGCTTTTTTAAAATTAGTTCACTGCTCCATTAATGTTTCTAAGACAGGATACACAGCATATGTAATTTTGAAATACAGAACTTCATTAAAGAAGAAGAATATTAAGATTGACCCAATTTTTAAGGGTGAAAGAAAGAAATATGTTTTAAAAATGATCTAGGTCCAACATCACCAATATATTCCCATACTAAATTAAAGGGCCTCCAGAGATAAAAGCGTGGATGCCAGCCGGAGGCTTGAGGTTGTACCCAGACACCTCCGCTTATTAACTGCACCTCATGCAGGTGGTTTAACCTCTATGAGATTTTGTCTTTTTATCCAGAAAACGGGCTGAGTGGTTATACTATTTCATATGGTGTATAATGAGATAATAAATATAAAACATTTAAATAGTACCTGGACTAGAGTAAATACTCGAAAGTTAGCAGTTATCATCCTCACCATTCAAAGTATTACTATTATTCTTAGCAACTCCTAGTTCCTGAATGTTTTCAATGTCCATTTGGAAATAGGAGAAGAGAATGAGGATTGTAGAGGAGGTTTTGGAAACTGAAAAGATTGAAGAATCTTTTGTGATGGTTGGCTAGCTATGAATAAAAAGGATTTGTGTTCCAATATAGTTTGCATCCTTCAGTATTACTTGAAACTGAGTTTATGAAAAAGTAGGTAATTAATAACACTGTGTAGTTGCCTAGTGCTTTGAATTCTCTTTTCCTAAGGAATTTGCTCATTTTTTCGACATGAAAAAGTTATGGAGAAATAACAAAGTACACAGTATTTGCTTAATATTGACAGGTACAATGTAGTTCCAAATCTATTATTTTCTTTGTATTTTACAGGTAATATTAAATGAAGTGACGCACGAGAGAATACCTAGCACAGTGCTAGTTACTAAGTTCATGACCAGGATCAACAATAGTTTCCTGCCTCCCCTTCTGGTTGGAAGTCAGAGCCCAGGGCTCACACAGAAGGTATTGCATCGTGACCCTTGTTGTGTGTGGAGGAAACACACCTTTTCCCAACTTGGGGACTCGTAGATATTCTAAGTTCACAGAGACCACAAGCTTATTTTTTAATAAAAAAAAGGTTTAAATTTTCTTCTAGAAAAAGAAAAGTCCTGTATGTTTTTCACAGGAAACCCAAAACTGAATTAGAAACCAGTACCTTGTACACACAGCTGTCTTAGCAGTTTTCCATTTTAGAAGGGAAGTAAATGTGTCCCTAAATTAGAGAGAGCATAGTAGAGATGGAAGCTATAGTCAAAAGGCACATTTACCTTCATGAAGTTATTTTTTTATTCAAACCATTTCAGTTCATTTTAGGGAAATCAAAAGAACTGACTAGTCTTTAAAGTATACTGCATGCATATAGGTGTAGAATTCTTGTACTTTTGTGGATATAAGCAAATGAATAGATATCCCAGAATGCACTAATTCAACATAATTCGCAATACCTCCATCTTCACATAGCAACAATACTTTCTAAGAATGTATTCTTAATTGTTGCCAGCAACAAACAAAAACATTTATTGGGTACTGATTATCAGAAAAAATATTTTTTGATTAACAATCATTTTCAAGATATATTTATTACTCTAAAACACTGATTGTATCTCCATATCAACCTGTTAGCATAGAATGCATTATATTAGCCCTATGCCTTCTCTCCTCAGCATGTAATCTGAATTCCTGAATCTGAAACTTTGTTCATACATTCATTTATTCAATTCACATTGTTTCTTCACCCTATACTAGGCACAGTGTCATTTTTTAAAATGTCTGGCCATTCAGGTCAGAACCTTTAAAACCCTATTTCAGTGAAGTTATTTCACAGAATAAATTTGCTCACTGCTATCTGCTAGAGAGTGTTTCCCAGTAATATCAGTGCTTATCAAGTTTGTGTTTAAACTTTCATATCAGCACACCAATATCTGATAGCAGGTAATGACGTGATGACCTTTCCCTGCTAAGACTTCCTGAGGCTTATTGCTGAAATAAACTGTAGCCTTGGATATATCTTTCCTTTAGGCAAAAAGATACCTAGAAACAGATCTAAGCCTGTCGGAGGCATGAAAGAGAAAATAACTTGAAAATAGAGGTCAAAGAATGGATGAAATATCTTGAAAAAGACCTGACAGAGTCACAAAAGATGTAGTCATCTTGTGCTTCTTTAAGACCCGACCCCTGGTTGGATAGATTTTTGAGGGATGGGGTATCTCTTATGCAGCTGTAAAAAGTTGAGGGACCATTTTCCAAACAACGTCACTCATAAGATTTTACTGCAAAGTTGAAATTTACAATTGCAGGGGAAATCATACTGTTACTTTACTGAGCTTAAATCCTATAGTCGCACAGAAAAGGAAGATTTGGTGTTAATAATGTCATTCATTCCATGATGATTTATGAGTAAAGCAGTAGTTCTCAAAATTTAATACACATCAGTATCAGAGGACTTGATTACATGCAGATTTCTGAGTACTGTGCTCTGAGGTTCTCTGATTTAACTGATCTGGGGCAAACATAGAATTTACCTTTCTAACAAGTTCACAGGGAAAGCTGATACTGCTGGGCTCAGGGATGACACTTGGAGAACTACCAGAGTAAAGTGACAAATGGATTTCATTAGAAATTGATTCCAACCATAAAGTAGGAATCAATTTGGAAAGGTTGGAAAGATCATTAATTTTGAAGCTTGGAAGACCCGGACTAGATTTTTAGATTTGTCATGTTTCAGCTGCTGACAACCTTAACCCCAAAGAACCACAGTTACCTCACAGCAAAATTAAGATTGTAGTATCTAATGTCAAGGGCTATTGTTGTAAGAATTAATAAAACATTTTATTCAAAAATATTTTATCCTATGTGGTTGTGATGATACTATTTTTATAAAATATCCATGCATTAATCAGTTGTTGAAAGGGGTGGATCTAGTAAATTTACCAAGAGTGACCGCAGCCCTTTGCCACAGTGGCTGCGCGGAGCACAGCTGTTACCCTCCCCAACTACCGCAGTCTGTTGCTTCTTATGTGTTTGCAAATCTCTCTAACACTTCCAGGCTGAAAGTTCATCCCAACCACAATAAAATCTCATGTCTTCTTGCTTTTACTGAAAGTCAAAGGCAGAGGTCCATTACATTATTAATAACCTCTCTTTTCGCCTCAGTCGTCTTGTAAAGCCCAAGCATCCTAGATCTTCACTCGTCACACAGACATTTATTCCCACGTGGCTTCAAACATATTCTAATGTGACCTACCTCCTATTCCCACCTCTCCTCTCCAATCCCTTTTTACTCTGCCCTATGAGATTCAAGGTCTGTTATCAACAGACTTCTCTACATCCTCAAACTCTTCTCTAAACAGAGTTTTATAATTGAAATAGGGCTATCTCCTGAAGTCTTAGGATTTTCCGGTTTTTGTTCCCTTCCGCTCACTTCATATACTCAAAGCTTAGCCTACGGGGTATTATGCTACCCATTTTCACATCAGAATAAATTCTCTCCCTTCCATTTTCACAAACTCTAGTATCTTTAGCTACATGTGGTCAGATTTTACCTACGTCACTCCTCCTTGTTTTTGTTATTTCTCTGCCCTCTTCCTTGCCTTAGTCTGTTTTGTGTTGCTATAACAGAATGTCACAGGCTGGGCAATTTATAATGAACAGAAATTTATTTGCCTCACAGTTCTAGAGGCTGGGAAGCCAAGAGCATGGCGGTGGCATCTGGTGAGGGCTTTTGTGCCGTGTCATCCTATGTCAAAAGGCAAGAGAAGGTAAAAGTGAGAAAGCAAGAAGGGACTGCACATGCTTTTATAACAAACCCACTCTGTGATACCTAATGCATTTCCTCAATAATGACATTAATCCATTAAGAAAGGCAGAGCCTTCATAATCTAATCACCTCCTATTAGGCCCCACTTCCCAACACTGTTGCATTGGGGATTAAGTTTCCAACACATGAACTTTGGTGGACACATTTAAACCACAGCATCCACATTCACCTGCATAAGTGTCTTTATTTCCACATAATTGTGCCATCACAATTGTGCCATCATAATTGTGCCTGAAACTTCAACATTGAATCACATTATCTAGCAAATAGAAAATCTCTTGATCTCCTTAGAAATAAAGATTACTTCCTCTACTCCAACCCAGCCACCTAATGACATGATTGCATGATCAGCAATGACAGTGAATGTCAAAAGCTTATTTTCAAATATAAACTATTTTCTGGTCATCCCTTTCTTTTCTGTCCAGTTCATCTATTCTTACTCGTATTCAGCACTAAAGTTCTCCAAAAAGAATAATAATAATAACTAATTTAAATTTTTTAACTTTCTGAAGGGAGGATGATTTCATCTTCTTCCTTAATGTTCTCTGGGCCCCTATGGCAGGGGTTTGCAGAGAGAAAGCCTCAATTAACACACAATGACTCAACCTTACACAATTCTTCTCAGTGTTTGATAGGGGAAAAAAAATGAAAGCTGGAAAATATGTTTCTTTTCAACTACAGAAATTGGGAAATCAGACAGATTTTTCCCTGGCTGTGTGTCCCTATAAAAGAAAGCTGGAAAATTTCATAATTTCTAGGAGAAAACAGACAAGGTAAACGTTCTCAATCTCATTCCTTTCCACCCTGCCATCTACTCCCGTCACATACATACCATACACACACAAACGCAAAATAATGGGCCCTGGTTGAATTAGACTACCTTCACACAGATGACCTGTGGAGAAAGTAAAAAGTAAACACTTTAGGTTCTTGAATCTCCACAACTTGCTTTCTTAGATAAATCCTGCTAGATTGAATAGTGGAAGTGATGGGCAGCCTTTCTTATTTTAACTCAGCAATCAGCTCTTTAAATCATGTATTTTCTTAAGTTCAGTGACTGAATTGCAACAATTCCACATATGGAAATGAAAGTTTCAATAATAATAGAGGAAGATGACTCTCCTCTTGAGCTTATATGAAGTGCAGGACCTATAGCCTTGTGCTAGAATAAGTGATCATATAGATATCATGGGAAGAATTACAATGATTGTTCCTTTGTTTGAACCATATGGATATTATTGGATGGACCAGACCATATGGTGAATAGACAAGGAAGAGCTCAGCATCCTTTCTGAAGATGATGCAGATGGAGGCTTTGTACATTTCCAAAAGGGTGACTGATGACAGTAACATGTCCTCCTTTATTACCACCTAATTCCTTTCCACTTTTCGGCAAAAAACAAACAAACAAGAAAATGGAGTATGAACACTAGAGCAAACTACCTTAAAATGACAATTTCTGGCTGTGAACATTTTAGAGCTATCTTGATTTCTTAGAAAACATTTGGAGGGGGGGTTGCTCCTTTTTTATATGATATTTTAATATAATTTTTATATATTTTTGTATAGAAAGTAGTTAAGATGAGGAGGAGAGTTAATAGAGACTTAATAGAAATACCTAGGCATGGGACTACAAATTAGTACAATCGCTATGGAAAACAGTATGGAGATTCCTCAAAGAACTAAAAGTAGACCTACAATTGGTCCAGCACTCTCACTACTGAGTAGTTACCCAAAGGAAAAGAAGTCATTTTATCAAAAAGACACCTGCACAAGAATGTTTATTGCAGCACAATTCACAATTGCAAAGATACAGAATCAACCCGAGTGTCCATCATTTCATGAGTGGATTAACAAAATATGATATAGGTATACCATGGGTGCTACCCAGCCAAAAAAAAAAGATGAATTAATGCCTTTTACAACAATTTGGAGGGAACTAAGGACCACTATCCTAAGTAACGTATCTCAAGAATAAAAAAAGCAAACACCACATGCACTTGCTATTAAATAGAATTAACTGAAGAGTACACATGAGCACAGAGGAATATAAAAGTTAGTGGAAATCAAGTAGGGGATGGAGGGAGTAGGTGGCAGGGAAAAACCTACCTAATAGGTACAATAAACACTATTTGGGTGATGGGCTCATGTATAGCGGTGACTCAAAGATTACAAAAGCAATCCATGTAACCATAAATCATTTCTACCCCACTTTGAAATTTTTGAAAAAGAAGAGTTATAGGCAATGTAGTGAAGTGAGTGTTAGAAGATTAAAATCGAGCTTATACATGTGGAATATGTCTCTTATAGAAAATAAGTGGAGGTGGTGATGGTGGTGGTGGTGTGTGTGTGCATTTCAATGGTCT
>CAUYSK010003037.1:0-20944 GCA_963575035.1 Avahi laniger
TCAATTGAGGATACACAAACTTTATAATTCAACTTTGATCAAGGTTACAGGCAAAATATATTAAAAATTTTAAATAATAAGATCCTTTTAAAAAATATATTCTTCAAAAAATATGCTTGTGACATCATACCAGGTACATATGAGATTAGGAAACTGATTAAAGTACATGAATGTATACCAAAAATTATTTTTCTGCTTAGAATTGCATATAATCAATATAAAGACTTTATCTTGTTTTAATATACATCGATGCACATAGATATATTGTATTTTAATTTTTATACAATATTTTCTTTTAAAATTTTGCTTTCAACTAAAACCATTGGTGTAAATGAAACCATTACTTGTTTCAAATGGAGCCATTGTTTTTAACAGAATCATTAGTTTTTTAATAGAATCATTGTATAGATACACCAAGAAAATAAAATGACTTCTTAGTCTCTAAATAAATATTCCAAAAGTGTATACTTTTAATTATTGAATTATTTCTTGAAATGTTCCACTTTGGACATTAAATATATGGTAATCTGTAGTCTGCTTGACAGAGATCTAGCCTAAATTGCTGTGTTGCTTTTATTCTTATAGAACATATTAACTTCCCTGTAATTGTTGTGACATTATTACCATGGCAATCTTACAATCCAGCTTCTGCTTTACCCAATTCTGCTTTTTATTAGATCACATCAGCCATAATTGTCTATTTGTGTCTCATTTGTGTATATAACCTGTATTCCAGCCTTTGATCCCTGGACACATTCCCAATTAAAATGCAAAAGGAGGTAGTGATGAAATCTCTAGTCTGCAGAGCAATCATTCTCCAAATACCTTGATTTCAAATATTCCTGAGACTCAAAGATAGTCTCAGGGCAGTCACTTTCCCTTGGAGTATGTAGAGGGAAGCTGTGATATATGCCAGATGATGTCCTTGTAAACATACAATATCATGACAAATATCTCTAGAGTTTAGCAATAAGAGAACACCAGTAGCACCCCTATGGCTGGAGAAATGCACAGAAGAGATGATGTTACCAGAACCCAGAAACCAGGAGAAACCAGACCCAAAGAGGGAGTAGCTATTTAATAAAAGCTGGAACATCCAAAGAGATGCTGCTGAGAAAAAAATGCCACTTAAAGCAGGTTTGGGGGTGGGAGAAATACCCTGGTTTTTCCCTCTTCCAGCTGTTAATTATTTTCCAGTGCCCTCTTTGGTCCAAGCTACCAGTGAACAGAGCAGAGGAGAAAGTACAAACTGGTGGGAGCTAATAGGCAAATAACCAGCACAGAAATAACTTCTGTACAGAATGTATGTCCCCAAAGATAAGAATTGGTCTTTTCAATAGTCCTTGTATTTACAGTAAGACATACCACATGAATATAAGTCTAGCAACTTCAAATAATATAAAAAAATAGTCACTAGTTTTCAAAAATGAAGATTCAATAGCCAAATGTTTTATTCATAGGCCTTCATTCGGAATCTAATTATTTACTCTAATTTTACTCTATGTGCTAATTGAAAGCAGATCAGACATAGATGTTTAAAAAGCTAAAAGGGCCGGACAGATATATGTAAACACAAATCCAAAGTTGGAATAATTAGAAATATGACAATGAGAAGGAGAATGGAAAAAAAAATATTCCATAAAATTCAGACAAACTAATTTAAATTTTTTTCTGTGATTGTGGTTTTCATATTATGAAAAAAACAATCTGTTAGACCCATCTTGAGAACCTCAGAAGGCATGCCCTGGAGGCTTGAAATCTTGTATTTATTGATATTGCTAAAGGTGAACATGAATCACTGAGAAAAGGTTAAATTATTCACAGTATCAGCTGTTGAAATGGGGAGAATATGTATAAGTTATTTTACAAATCTGTAGAGGCAAGCGGTACCTGTCCCCTAGTTGAAAAACTAACATTTTGAATACTTCATAACATCTTGATACCAGATATATGTGGTACTATTACAATAAGATGTGTAAAAGTATTAAATGTAAACAAGAAAGATTCCTGTGGACAAGGAAAACAGATGAAATCCTGTACACACTTCCCTTAAACACACAACAATGCATGCACACCTTTCATAATAAAGAATCAAAAGACAACATTATCCATTTATTCCACAAATATTTATTAAGCATGTAAACTAAAATAAAATCCTAAGACTACTGCTAACTGAATGGATCCTCTCTTGGCCAAGGGGAAACCCTAAAACTGAGTTCCCGGCCATGACAGGATGGGAGGTCAAACACACCTCATTACACCCTCCCCCTTGCTAACAGCCATCAGGCTTTTTTCCTAAGAGCTAAACAAAAACCAGTCTGGTGACCTGCACCAGCGTTCTTTCCTGATAAGAGAACACCAGTCATGGAGTGGTTTTAACCAGGCTACTGAGCACGAGCAGAGAGGTCTTTAGTGTCCTTTCTTCACCATAAGAAAGAGCTGCCATTTTCTGAACATAGACCCCATTAAGGGGCATAAAGCTTGATTATGCATGTGCATTTTCTCCTTTCATAAATATTCATGACTTCTCTTATAGCTTATTAAACATGTATACTTGACCACCCTGATTAGTATAAATTCTGTTCTCATTGTCTATCTTTGAAGCACACATCTCTGGCTTCTGGCCAGGGCTTTGTTTCCTGCCTGTCAGAATGGCCACCCACAAGCTACAACCATTTAAAAGACATAAAGCTTTCCTTTCCAAATTTATGAACCTTGTCATTTTCTTCAGTTAACAAACACATACTACATGTCAGACACATTTTTGAATATATTTTCTTTGTTCAAAAATGACTTAGTTTCCAAAAATCATCTCAGTAAATATACAAAATTTAAAGAGTCAGATGAAATGGGAATGCAGTTTTAATTGCATCATTGTTTACTTTAAGATTGACTTGTAAATGTGTATGTGGTCACATGTGTAAGTATGATATTTTGCTTTGTTGATATTGAAAATATTGAAAGTATCAATAAAGAATATTGAGATAGCAAGTTCATCAGGGACATGTTTATTAACTGAAATAGATTAATAATATATTTTAAAGGTATGCGGCAAATATGTCAGACAATTTATAAAGAAGAGAAGTCAAACTAGTATTTGCATATTATGGCAAAAAATCTTTAATGTTCATAGAAAGATATTTTTGTGAAGATTTTTGAAAGAAATTAGAAAATAAGATGAGAAGTAACACTAGAGGTTATGTCCCTGCCCCCATTCCTGCTACCAACTTTACCACTCAAATAATTTATAAAATGTGTTTGTGTCCAGGTGCATATCTGGAGAGAAAGCCCTTGACTTTCAAACGAGAACCCTCCAAATGGTCAAGTACCATTGAACTAGAGTAACTGCAATCTGTTATCTCACTATCTCAACAAAAGATGCACTAAGAATCATTGCTGAAAACTACCTTATTTGTGGGTTTGGTTATTTGTATATTTTAATGTGTTTATTAATGATGAAAATGTCACCATTGTTTCTCCCAATGTACCAGACAAACTTTAATGAGCAATTAAAAGAAAATCATTTTGATTTTCTAATGTCATATTTGCTATTGGTTATAAAATTCCAAGTCAATTAATGAGCTAAAATTCACTGTAGCTCTTAGAGGAGGATTGTAAAAAGATGGCAGTTCTTCATCTGTAAAAGTTGTGGTGACAAATGGAATAGTAATACTTAATAACATGTAATTTAACCAATGAGAGAGTAAGGATATTTATCATATCACAGAAAAATGTGTTTTATATGTTTAATTTCTACCTATCCTGAATAGTCTCAAATCATTAAACATGAAAAAAAGCAAATTTGTATAAGGACCTTAAAAATGATTAAAATCGAGCAATGTAAAAAATAGTAAAGAAAAAATTATAGAAAACAAATTTATTAAAATCACCCTTCTTTCTCTCTGACTTTCTCTCTTCTCTCATTTCCTTCCAACCCCTAGCTCCCATTTTTATTCTTGTATGTGTTACAAAATCCAAAGTTCTTGAACACAGTCTGACTATTGCAGACATTTCATCTGGTGCTTATTTTTAATTTCTTACCAAGGAATAACAAAATTACTTTATTTAATCCGTACCTGTGCATTTCTCTTTTCACTTGTGTTGATAAACATAGTGAGCTATTCTCACTGTAAGCCTGAGGACTTTCATACAGTAAATCATCACTAATTATATTATTCTGCCATCTCTTAAATGAAGGCAGCCCTACGTATTTTTTAGTCTTGAGTCTATGGACCAACATAGGTGATGACAGACGGTCTTTATGTTTCTCACTCAGCACTGCTCCTCTTCTCACTCTTTTCGTAGTTTTTGGTTTACTGCCCTGTTCCTTAATTCCTAATCTTTATGTTGATACTTGGTCATCGTGATTTGACACTTGGCTCTCTCTGAAGAACTTCATTTAACTCCAATTCTTGTGAAAAATTTCTAAAACCTTTATATGTGTTTAAGTCATTTTCAATGATGAAACCTTGATACACTGATTGTACTGTCTCATTTCTTCTATAAGTGTACCCCTGAAGACTTGTGTCGTACCATTAATGTGATTAAAACAGTATGATGTGACATGCATATTATAAAGTTTAAATGATGTTACTTTTAAAATAATTATATACTTAATGAAAAATACTTCATTTAATTAAGTTAGTGATATAAAATATAAAACAGATCTAACTATTAGGGATGTAAGTAGTTATTTTTAGTAACTGTCATTATTACATTCTATATCATTGAATATCATACTCTCTTAAACATATTTAACTTAGTAAAACACAAGTATTTAATTCGTGAGTGCATGATTTATCTTGCTTACTTTCAAAGAGAATTTGAGGTCTGCCTCCAGTCTGGAAGAATTTGAACAGAACTGATCTTTGACTTTTAAGAAATAACCATTTGAGACATGCAAGATGCCTAACAATTTAGTCAAACATAAGTGACTTTCAGTTCTGAGGTAATCTGTCTTTCCTAACAGGATCTCCATTTAATGTTATGTGAACTGCTATGTAATGATCATTACCAGTGCAGTTAAATGCTTTTATAATTAAATCTATATTGAATGGATTTCTTTATCTTTCTTAGGCAGTTTCCTGCTGTGTGTTTAACTTCAGTGCGTTTGGGGTACTATATGAAAAATGTGAAATATGTGAGACTGAAATTGAATTGTGTTCTGTGGCAGGGGGGAATGTATTTTTGCTAAATAAATAAGCTTTGAATTGCATTCATTTATCTAATTACATAACTTGTAATACCAGTTATGGCTTTGAAAATAAATACCTTTTGTGAAATTTGTAGAAAATAGTATTATAATATAGCTTGGTAAAGAATATTAAAATGTTTATAATGATCTCTTTTACTATACAATCTTCCTAAGTACTCTGTGGGAAGTGAGACCCATGGTTGTTGGAAGCACTGACTCAGGAGTGAGCATGAGATTAAGTTCTGACTGTTTTATTTACTATCAATGTGATCTTGGGTTATTTATTTATCATTTGTAAGCCTAGGGCAAATAATATAGTACCTGTGGCATAGAACTGGTTTGAAACTTAAATCTGAAGATGTGTAGGTAAACTGCCTAGTACAGTGTCTGTTAGGATCTAGTAAATGTTAGCTATTAGGATCTCTTTTAATTAGTAAATAATCCCTTAACATGAAATTATGTTTCGACTCTATTTTTAAAAGACTATATGGATGTGCATTTCAAATTTAGGTTATAAATTAAGAAACAGATATCAAAAATACTTATTTTTTAATAAAATTATATCATATTTCCTGTCCTATAATGGTCAATGTTATAATTCACCAAAAATTGAGTTATATTCAAATGTATTACTTTAACTGTACATAGTAAAGTCCACAAGATGGTTACTTTGGAGCCAGTGCTTTTGCTTAAATCTCCAGATTCTCTGTCAAAAACTACAGATAGATTTATTAACTTTAGTAGAAAAATATGAATATTTGAATATGTGGAAATCTAAGAAAATATTTGTAAAAAGTTTTAGTATAAATAATTTATGGATTTTTATAGTCATGGATGAGTACATGTTTCTAAATTTGTTACAAAAAATTAGTAATTGTTTAACATTCAAGTGTTCAAACATTAAAACAACTACTAACTGAGTGTTAAAGTAATATGGGTAAATAGTTATCTGTAATTGGCTTATTCTTCACCTTCTTAAATGTGTATCTTGGAGTTTTTTTTTTTTTTTACATTGGAGAGGTGGTTATATTTCTAAAATTTCTAGTACTATACCTTGTGTCACATAAGTTTAACCTGAAATTATTGTCTCAAACCCATTATGCTATTTTGAGGTGATGGATAGAAAGGAGAAAAAGAGAGGTTCCCTATATTGTCACATAGTTCCAAAGGCTCTGGAAATTAAAAGCTCAGAAGTATGAATATAAAATATTTGAAGTGCTTATTAAAATGTTATTTGGTGATAGGAATTGTCAAAAACAAATGGACAGATTTTGTTTTTCTTTTCAAGCCAGAACAAATACAAATGTATTAAATATACATTAATGTTTTTGATATATTCAGAAGGAACAATGGGCTGACATGTCAATGTGTGGCTTGACAACACTCTTCGACCGACAGGGTAAAACTGGTTCATTACATTTTCGTGTAAATAAACCTGAAATGCAGCAAACATTTCATTTTTTTTCTCTCCATATGTCCTCTGGTCTGAATGTTGTGTTCCCTCCAACCTACATGGACCAGACACTGTAAACCTAGAAATATCAAAATGTCTCAGCCCAGCTCTCTGGATAGTGTGTAAATCTGTGGTTCAAAATCAGCTTATTTCTCCTCAGTAAATTAGAATGGAAGAACAGAGAGAGAACTTTGGTTAAAGGAAGGAGTGAGATAAGCATTTCACAATTAACCCAGACACGAAAAACTGTGCCTTATTTTCTTAAAATTATCTAGGAAGGATGGAAGTGATTAACACAGTATCCAAATAAAATACTGTTCACATAAAGTTTTGCTCCAAAAAATAATCTGTTTGCTGTCTATTGACATAAGTTAAAATCTGTGTCGATCATGTAATGTAAGCACCAATCATCAATGCCGTATCACTCTAGTTCACATTTAACATGTCTTTGGCTATCTGGAAAGATCTAAATTTTCCTACTTTAATACATTTTTGAGTTCTGTGATACCTTACAGAATTTTTAAAAGAACATTGGTTTTGATATTAGACAGTTCAAATCCCTCAGTTCTGCCACTTGGCAGGGTTGCAATAATTCCTTCCTATGAGCTTCAGTTTTTTAATTTACAAAATGGAGCTATTGAAGGGTTAGTGTGAGTATGCAGTTATGATAGCCATTCAAGTTAATTCTCTGATACAGGGGTTATTTCTCTGTTTTGGGTTCCTGTCGATTTATTATTTTGTGCCTTTGAAGCAAAATCTGGTGAGATTCATCAGGATGATTTTCTTACTCTCTTTCCATGTCAAACTATCTTCCCAGTGATGATGGAATGGCTGTCTTGAAATATCTGTTTGTCTTATCATAAAAGTCATGTGTTTGACAAACGTGTAATAAAAAGGGAGAAAGAATGTAAGTAACAATAACCTGAGTTTGAATTGTGTGCCTACAACCTAATAGACATGTAACTTCTCTAGGTCACAGTTTTCTCTTTTGTAGAATGAAAATAATAACAATATCTGCCTTGCTGTCTCACAAGATGTTATGATAATCAAATTAGAGATTTTTTAAAAATGCTGCTTAAACCGAAAGGCAATTTGCAAATGTATTCTATCTTTTTTATTCAGCTGTTTTTCAAGTAACAGTTTACTTTTTTGTGGAATGATTGAATATTGGTTGTATTTTTTACATTTTGACATCCTTTTTCATAATCTCACATTGGCTCTTCCAAAATGGCTGGTTGCAGTTAGGAGGGCAGTCTGTTGCCTAGCAACGGTGTTTCCTGAATGCCCTCTTTACCAATAGAGATTGTGGACACAGGTATGCACTGCTAAACTATTATTCACATTTACTAAACAAATCTATGGAATTTCTACAGTCAGTCATGTGAATGAGAATTTGATGACCATGACCAAGGAAGGACCATGCATAGGTTAACAACTCTTAGAAAATTTTTTTGAAATTGGATCATACCTATTCATCAAATGGAATAATTTATTTTTTGAACTGCTTGTCAATAAGAGCTAATGTCCTTGAATTTTATAAGCATCTATAAAATCAAATGTTTCCTATATATCTGGCAAGTATTCAACCTTACTAAACACGCAATAATAGCAGTAGTCAAAATGCAGAGTTTTATTTAAGCTAGCATAATTATCCTTCACAATAGATCTATAAACAGGTCCTTGATTAATAAATTTGTTAATGGTTGTTTGCTGATTATAGAAATGAGTTTGAATTGGCTTTTAGCCTAACATGAGTCCATAGGTTTATTAAATGTCATATAGCTGTGTTTATATATATAAATTTTAGTTTGTTAGGCAAATAGAACCCTTTCTTAATTTCTTTGGGATTTTTACTACTTATAGTTGTTAGGTTCTACTGAAGCATATTTTTCTCAAAGTGACTATGTAAATCACTGAAAGCATGCAGGCATTTGTAATCAGATCTCTCAGTAATTAGCCTGAAAATAGTTCTGACAGTTCACATTAGAGCTAATTAGTTTGTGGCTATGTTAATTGATGCAGAACTAGCTGATTGTTGCTTTGGGATTGTGTCTTGTTCTTTTCCAAAATCTTTGAGGGAATTATCATATTCATTCATAGAACCTGATGTAATACTGGAGACAAGTAAACCTTGAGTTTTGATATTTGCACTTTAACTTCTTATAATATGGCATTAGCAAGAGAGATGGTTCCTTGATGCCTAAATTTCAGGACATTAGTTTCTAAAAAAGAGAAAATAGCTAAGAATTAAATTCATCTAAGTTTTCTTTCTCTTTGCTTGAGCCATCATATGATTTTTTAAAAAAATGGAATCCTATTTATTATGCGGAAACTCTTATTTTTCACACAGCATTCAAGAAGCATATGTGTGCAAATTATTTTCCCTGCCACCTCCTGTGATATTCCCAGGTGCTACTTCAGAAACAGAATGGTTATAAAAAGTAGACATTTGGGGGAAAGGAAGGTTGAGAATGATGTTTCTTGGTATGCAAATTCTTAATATTGGTTGTTCACAAAATAAAAACATTGTCACAGTGCTATCTCCATGTCTGGTACATGAGCCGTATATATGTCTTTTCAATCAACAACGCCACATGAATTTTCACTGGAAACTTTAGTATAAAACAATATGCTACTTAACTAATAACAAACAGTATTTGTTTTTTAGCAAAATGAAAAAAAGGTATAAAAACAATTTATGGCCATAACAATTAAAAAATGTGTTATGCTATTGTGATTAAGAAAATACAAATCTAAAAATAGGTATATAGTTATTTTGTAACCCATAAGGTTGGCAAAAACGTAAAATTTTAACAATGTCAGGTGCTGATGAGGTTTTCTGGAAAACAACTACTTATCACACTGTTAGTGGGGATGAAATGTATGCAGCCATTTTAGAGGCTATAAAATGAAGATGTATACACTGTGACCAGCAATTTCAATTCTGGGTTTCTGAAAAAGAGATTAGCACATCTGTCTAAGGAAATATGAACAGGGATGAATTGGAAACAAATGTTCATTAAAAAGGAAATGGATAAGTAAAATGTGATACATTCTTATATGAACAAACAATCTACTAAAAGCAAGATTTAGCAGAAATAACAAGCTGCAGAATCAGACCCCTACAGAGATTAGAGGCATTGGAATGATGAAAGAATATAAAATGAGGATATTGTGTTTAAAGAATAAAAGACAGAATTTAAAGTATGGCTGGTAAATAAGAACCTGCCAAAATCCATAGGCAGATTTCTTTAAAGAAAAGAATCTGATAGAATTTCTAGAAATCAAAACATTGTATAGCAATTGAAACAAAAACAACTTATTACAGAGTTAAAGATGTAATTAATGAAATGGATGATAGAGGAAATTTATTCAGAATAAAGCTAAGAGAAAAAAGAAATGGAGAAAGAGAAAGTGAGATTAGAGCACATAGGAGATTACAGTGAGACAGTTCAGTCTATATTTAAAAAGGGTTCCAGAAGGAGATGAGAGGCAGGAAGCTGGTATTATGTAAGATAATAGCTGATTTTTTGCTCCTAGCATTTGTTAAAGACACAAATATTCACATTGAGAAGGGCAACATAGCTCAAGTAGGATAATTTTTTTTAAAAAAACCCACACCTGGACAAACTGTAGTAAAACCAAAGAACCCAAGAGACAAAGGGAAGATCTTAAAACCAGCCAAGAAAAAACAAGACTGATTACCTAAAAACTGTCAACATCTCAACAACAATAGAAGCTGAAGGACAATAATATCTTTCGTATGTGGAGAACAGATATTCAACCCATAAATGTAAATTCAGAAAGACTACCTTTCAATAATAACATTAGAATAAAAGCATTGTCAGACAACAAATATAACAAGCATTCATTAACAGCAAGGTCTCCCTGTAAGAACTTTGACAGTTTACAGGTTATAGTTCAGGGGGAAGGAAAATAATAACAGGTCTGAAATACAAAATGGAATAGAAGCCGCTTATATGTTTTCAGGAAGAGGACAAAGATACTGATTATCTTTGAACTATTTTCAGAGTTAAATAAGTCTGTGTAAATGTCTTGGGTAATCACTAAAGGAAAATAGAATAGTGAAATGTGAACAAGAACAAAAGTCAATCCAAATAAGGCAAGATGATTGACAGAGGAAAGGAATAACTGAGACAAAAAGAAAACACAAAATTAGATGATAGAAGTGAACATAAATTTATAAATAATCATAATCATTATAAGTGGTCCCAGTGCTCCTAATAAAAGATATCGATTGTCAAAAATGAACTCTTTGTATAAGAGACATAGCCTAAATATAAGGATGTGAAAGGCAGGTTGAACGTAAGTGGATGAAAAAATGTTTATCAGGTATTAATCAACTAAAGACAGCTATTGGAACCATACCAATACTTTACAAAATAGATTTTAAGGCAAAAACCTTAAAAAAGAAGAAGAGAGCACTGTATTTTGAAAAAAAATAAAATTCAATACACATAGCTTTAAAATATGTAAAGCAAAACTTTACATAACTTCAAGGAGAAATAGATCCATTTTCATATTCTTAGAAAGAAGTAGATTAAATTATTTTTAAAAATCAGGAAGTATTTAAGATTTAAATAGCTCCGTGAACAGGTTTGATTTAATGGGTGTATAGAGAACAACACATTCCAAAATTAAAGAATAAATATGTCTTGGAAATTTTGCAAATTTCTTGTGGATTAGTTTCTGCCATTTAGATACATTCAGGTGGTATTTGAAAGGCAAAAGGGAGGGAGAGGCCACATATCTGATGTTCCTGGCTTTGCTGCTGACTACAAAGTACTTAGGAACACGTGGCTTGCATATAGAATGACCTAGCATCTGTCTTAGCTTTCAGTGTCAAGAATCAGTGGTGGCAGTGATGAAGGTTCTTGCTTGTACTTCCTAAACCCTGGAGTTTCAGTTTTTTATTCTAGGTGAGAGAAGCATTTGTGGTTGATGTTGTGGATTCTTCGTTTCGATTTCTATGAGGTGATGGTTTCAGGGCAAGGTGTTCCATGCTGCTCTAGTTGTCATTCTATCAAGGTTGGGTTTTTGAACGAAAAATGTTGTGCTGGTTCTTGGGCTTCTTGCTTGGAAGAATAGCAAGCAGGGCTGGTGTGATGGAGTGAACACAGACAGGAAGCGATTCCACACAAAGAGCTTTCATTGTAGAAAATAAGGAAGAAAGAAGAAAGCTACATAATTGTAGAAAATAAGGAAGCTACCCAAAGTGACAGAGGTAGGAACAGGTCAGTCTCTACTAGTGGAGAAAGACATTAAGGACTCCCAGGTGGTTTCCTTTTATTGGCTTTGTCAGAGGAAGGGCTTATGGGAGGCATGGGATGTTACCAGATGATTGTTATGCATGATTAACAGGTATTCTTGTAACAAAGTTGCAGCTCCTCAGGTGTGTCTGCCTCAAAATCTCAAGTTCCTGCTCTTTGTGGTTGTTAGCTGCGTTTTCCTGCAGTCCCTTCTCCTGATTGATCCCCTGCTTCTCCAGCCCTAGGAACTGCTCTTCTGGACCGTATCTGCCACCTGAAGATTTAATCCCAAGAGTCCAGACTAGAATCTGCTCCTTACAATATTTAGGCACCTAAACAATATTTAGGTACCTATTTCCCTGATTAAATCACTTCCTGCTTTACAACATAATGGCTTGTTTCTTGTTTTGGAACTTGACCAAAGCAGACTCAGATGCTGCGGATATTTTTCTTCTCTATGCTATAGGGAATAATATTGGAGGTAGACGAACTTCTATTGTGCTTCTTAGCCATGAATTTGACAGTAGAATCATCGACAATGTAAGCAGTGTTGATTCGTTTTCCTCACATGAATCCTTGGTATTAGTGCAGAGTTCTACAAACAACACTGATTTCAACTTGACAAATCTTGTCAAGATGAATCCTGCTGCACCACTTTCTGAAAAACAATATTCCCCTAACTTTCTCTTAGTTATATTTGTTTAGTATAGGTAAAAGCCACTCAGAAAAACAGAGGTCAGTGTTGATATATATTCATATGGTTAACCAAATACAATACTAGGAACATTTTCATGAATATTTCTCAGTGGAAACCTAAGTGATTTTTTAAAAATCAATGGAGCTCATGAAGCTATAGTTAATCGTGCTCATATATAATGTAACTGCTAATTTGATCAAATTATTAACTCTAGTGAGCTATCCATTCATTAATAAGAAGTGTATTTTACCCTGTGGGATATTTGGACACATCAACAGACCCTTGACCTAAGCCATGCTTTGCTCCTGGGAAGAATCAATGAGTGACAGGTGACCATTTATCAAAATCTATATACCTGCCATTTGATTTTACCTCAATAATCTCAGGGTCTTCATTTTTAGACAAGCTTGGCATAAAATAATACCAGAGGATTTGAACAGTCAAGTCCTAGGGCATAGCACTTGCTGTCAGCTATCCTCCTTGCACAGAAGATATATTGCACTTCTCCTATTTTTTAATGTTAAATTCAAGAGAAATAGGATGGGAACTGAGTTTTACTACTTTGTCTAAAATCTTCTCATTTAATGTACTACAAATTGAATTTGTTTTATTTAGAAAATGTTTACCGGTAGCTTTCCATTCCAAAAATGAATTTGCTTATGTAGATCTGTTTGTTAGTTGTAGTATTATCTTTGAATTAGTGGCTCTCATGGGCAGGCTCTTCCTTGCTGGAGGATCCATCCTAATCCAATAGGACTGTTTTCCTGTGGGGGGAATGCATACTCTCCCAGATTGCTGTGTCTCAAAACCCCACAGTATTCTCTCATCAGTTCTGCCCATGTGGGCTCCCTCACCACCTGAGTCCAGCTACTAAACCTCCCACCTGTGCCCCCCAGCAATCCACCCAAGACTGGGGGGCACAGGGTCTGGCCTGCTTGTCTGCCCCACTGATGTGCGACTCTGCAAAATGCTCGTAGGCAGGGAGCTCCCAAATCAGCCACCCAGGTCCACTACTGGTCCCCAAGAGGAAAGGTGTGGGTTCCACTCTCTGTGGAAACCTCAGCCTATACCACATGCCCACTGGGGAGAGGTGGCTGCTCACCAAATTCTCAGTTCTAGCTGTTCTCCCAGTTGGAATGGGTGAGGAGGAGCTGCAGGTCCCGTTCAGCTCAAATGCTTGAATGCACTGATCCTGGTTGCTATGGCTCCTGGGGCTGTGCTCTTCCTTGCCATAGAATCTTCCCTAATCCCAAAGGGTGGTATGGGGGTGATGGGTACTCTCCCAGCTCGTTGGATCTCAGAATCCTGCAATATTCTCCCATCAGATCTGTCCACAGGGGCTTCCTTGCTGCTTGAGTCCAGCTACCAGACCTTCCCCCTGTGTCCCCTGCAACCTACTGAAGTCTGGGGGGGTATGGGGTCTGGTCTGTTTGTCTGTCCTGATGATGTGCCACTCCATGAAATGCCTGTGAGCAGAGAGCTCCTAAATCAGGCACCCCAGGTCCACTGCAGGCCCCGAGAATAAAGGTGTGGGACCCACTCTCTGTGGAAACCTCAGCCTGCAGCACACGTCTGCTGGAGTGAGGCAGCCACTTGCCAAACTCTTGGCTCACTATACTGCACTCCCAGTTGTAGTGGCTGCTGGTGGGGTGGGAGAGGAAGCATCTGAATGGAAGAAAGACAGTTCTCCAGCCTCTTGTGACACTCAGAGGGGAGCCCCACACAGAATGAGCAAGCTCTGGGATCACACAAATTCTCCCCACTATTCTGTGTTTGCTGCCATGCCTGGGCTTGTGATGGTGGAAAAGGCTTTAAGAAACTTGGTAGTTCTGCTGGTCACCAAATGCTTGTGGAAGGCAGAGAGAGATTCCACCCTACACTTACATTGTGCTCTGAGCCTCTCTGGGTTTGATCCTCTTTGATATCTCTTTTCCTTTAATCTTCTTCCTTCTGTGCTTCATAATTTTCCTCCATGAGATCCCCAGCAAGCTCTTGCACCTCTCTCTATGATCTACACCTGATCTCTTCTCCCCTCTCTTTTATGTGAAATCTTATTTTCCCTCTAGGCCAGTCCATCAAGCCATATCTCTAGTTGCCCATCTTGCCCCCTCCTCTGTCGGGAACATCTTAAACATCTTAATTTTTCAGAATGTGGGCATTCGATAAAGCAAAGATGCATGGTCTTCCTACTAGACCAGTTTACTTCCTTTCTTTAGAAATAAACATGTTATTATTGGTTTTTTGTGTGTTTTTTTTGTTATTTTTATTTTATTTTTGCTAAGGGGATAAACACTAAACACTTGCTTGCCAGTCATTCTGTACACTGGAATGGGAAATTTCATAACTTTATATTCATTATCCAAGTATTCCAATTTTCATACCCACTTTCCTTCACACTAATGCTTCAAGGTATTAAGCTTTTCCAGGGTCTAGCCAGTCACATCAATTTCCTTTTTCACACATTCTAGGAGGTAGATCCCAATACTATGTATCAATTGCCATTTTTCTATTAATACGTGCTCCCTGTCTTGCTAGAATTCAGTTATTTTATCTATCATTTTCCCCATGCCAAATATCATCATTTTAGTTCACATCCCCGTAACATCAGTATACCCAGTATACTGTATATAACCCATGGTCCCACGATCTTCACCTCTTCCCAATTCAGTTGACATTTCCCTTTGCCACCAGGTTTTCTACCTAACTAACAAACATAATTATATTATTACAATGTTGAAAACTTCTTTCATCTCACTGTTGACTGTAGAAATAAACCTATATTTTTATCCTATAGGGTACTTAAAAATCTGTTCCCAACACATACTTGAGTAGGCTTAATAGTTAACTTCAGTTATTTGACTATATTTTTGTTCTGTCTTTTCTAGACAATATGCCTATGAGGAAAGGGCTAGATTTTATTCACCTGTGCATCTCAGTGCCAACATGTCTTCCCATAAAATATTATTTTATTCTTTCAAACCACTTTTTGAAAACTTGTACAATGTGTCAATTATTTTTCTAGATTCTGGGTTTACAGTCTTGAATGAGACACAAAGAATTACTATTTTCGTAAAATCTGTCAGAGACACTAAATATATGTGTAAAACTTTCCATCCTTGTCACCTTCTCTGCATCTATGTCCTGACACACTAAACTTTTCCCCATTTTTGTAAAACATCAAGAATATTCTATGTCTTTTGAGTTCCATTTCTGTGGTGTAAAACTTAAAATTAATACTCAAAATTATATGCTGCCTTGACATTTTATAAAATCTAGTGGACCTTGAGTGTCCTAACCTCAAATTCCCTTCTGCATTCTGCTCCAACAGATAAGGCCCCCAGCTAATCAACTCTTGGTATCAAGGCAACAAGCATAATTCTGGCTTATTTCTGAGTTGTGGGTTTCAGTTTCATGAGAGCTATGGAATTGTTCAAACGAGCAAGTCATATCTTCCCACAGGAACCAGGGGAGTACCCTACCCTCTTGATATCACACAGCCTGCTTTCCACAGCCCCCAGTTGCTCACTCTGTTCCCAAGTGCAACTCCTGTGTAGTCCTGTGTGGCACAGTGTCCTCTTCCCTCTAGCTGTGAGTATATGTGACTAATAACTGATGTTGCTCTCATCTGTCCAGTGTTGGCTGTATGTGCAGTCATCCCTATAAACATAGCGAAGAATATCTCCCTCACCAATGGGGTGAACAGGAGGTGATCAAACAATTCCTCTGCTTGTAAATTTGCACCTTTCCTTGATTTACTCAGCCTAAAGCTTCTTTTGTGAAGATTTCCCAACTTTTCAGGAAGAATTACTCCATTCTCTTTATTCTTGCTCACCTTTGTTCAATCTCCTTGTACTATGACATATAATTTTTATTTATATGTATTGTATATGGCAAGTATCTCAAAGAAGAAAAATCTCTGTCTTTGTATTCCCAGTAGCTAAAATGCAGGACACTAAGTATTTTCTCATAATTATTTATTAAATAAATTACTATGTCTAAATATCTGCTCTTCTTTTAAGCTGGGACTTACAGCAGTTATTTAGAACCATTTCACTGAGCCAGTTTTCCATGTAGGGTACCTATAATTTAGTAAACTTAACAATCTAAGATGGCAAGACACAGCTACAAAATTCAGTTTGATTCCTCAAACTGTTGATGTACATAAAGAAAATAAGAATGTAATGATATGATTAAATTAGAATGCTGTATGTAAAATTGTATACTATTTTGGAGATTCCATTTTTATGATAGTATATTGATATAATTAAATTTAAAAAGTAGAAAAAGATTGATTAGGAAAGAGTATGTTCTAAAATATGTCTCAAGAAAATACATAGTTTCTGAGAGATTTAGTACATCCAGACAATATAATTATATAGAAATTATAAAAGCTATTTAGAGTCAAAAGAATGGCAATCTCTATTCCATTCAGACTGTATCATTAAAAGGAAATAAAGGAAAGCCACTGGAACGTTCTGCCATCATTTCTTAACACTTTATTAAATCCATAATAAATAATTGAAGACAGAATAGACAAAGTAGCACATTGTTAAATATTTGCACTAAATGTTTTGAGAGAAAGCCTGGAAAATAGGGTTCTGATAGATTTCTACATAAATCAGTAATTAAACTGTTAATAATTTGCCAAAAGATGGAGTAAACTATCTCTGTAGTGTTTGTTTGAGCTTTGAGTTGCCTATGTTCTTCTGTGTGTGTGTGTGTGAGTGAGACAGAGAGAGAGAGAGAGAGAAAGAGAGAGAGAGAGAGAGAGACTTCTGCATGAATTGCTGAAAAGTGGGAATACCAGTAAAAGTATTAGTGTTATTTTTTAAGTAGAATAGTGACTAAACTTTTCCCCGAAGAATAAAGGAGATGGAACAATACAATTGCTTTTCTATAATCAAAATTTTAAAGCATGTCTTGCTGAAAATGTTTGTCTTTATATACTACTTAGGGACGGAATAGCAAACTCCTGTGACAAAAAGAGGAAAAAGAATTTTGCTTAAATTTTAGTTAGAATCAGCAAAATATAGAAAACATAACATTTTTCCCTAATCTCAATTCAACTTAAAAAAACACTTAAGGAATAATTGAGTTGAATTATAGTGCATTTCAAAAGGCATTTTAATTGTCTGCAATTTGGTTATTATTGGCACAATCAACCACATCAACCGTGGGCTGTTACCTTTTGAGATAGGGAACTGGCAGGCACTGCTCAGCACAGAGTCAAAAAGTCCCTAACCATCCAGATCAAAAACAGGATGTGGTGGCAGAACAAGTTAAAACCAGTTGGAAGTAAGGTAGCAAAGAAAGAGATCATTTCTTGACCTTGCAGCTCATTATGTTTTAATTATAATACATGCTAAAAGAAACTCCCAACAACACCATGACAGTTCCGGGAAGGACCTTATAAAGTAAAGAAAGAGAAGGTTTCCACTTCTAAGAAAACATCACCCCCTTCAGAAAATTAATATGAATATTACTCCCCTGCTTAGCTTATGATTAAGCCTTTGCTTAAATAAAGAAAACAAAAAACCTCAGGTGCTGTTCTGCCCGGGAGGAAGAACTAGCCTGTGCTTTGTCTGTGGAGTAGATCCTCTATACTTCCTAAATAAAACTTGCTTTTGCTTACACTGTCAGCATGCTCTTCAATTCTTTCTGTGTGAAGCCAAGGACCCACTTGAACTTCAAGTGATTTCTAGCATTGGGAATTACTTTCCAGTGTCACTTTGGGGACTGAGTTGAAAAGGAGTATGGAAACCTTTCATTTTACTGTTATTCCAACCATAGCTATTTGAATCTAACCTTTCAGCAGCACTAAGTTTTTCTCTCATATATTTCATATAAAAAAAATTGGACTAATGTTAAAACCTATGAGTGTTAGCATCTCAATATGAACGAACATGCTTAGCTAAATCAGTTACTTTTCCATGCCTACATATTCATATGTTTTGATTATAATTTTAAGTTTTGTTCAATGAAGTAAAATTGAATAGTGAATTTTCCTTAAAAATTAATACAAAGCCTTTTGGTCTATTTTAGTGCACAGGATGTTAAACTATTACATCATTTTCAAAATGTGTTCTGAACTTAAATACTTTGTCATCTAAAACAGAACCAGAACATTTTGAAATTGTCTGTTACTAACACAGTACCCAATGGGTAGTATTAGAATTATTTGGAACCATCAGTTCACAGTGTCTGTGTTTTATGAAATGGCATCCAAAACACTGTGTTAAACTTTTCAAACTATGCAAACCTAGTCTCTTTCTAAGTCAAATTTGCAATTGGATAGAAAGGTTAAACTTTTTCTTCTGTAAGTTTTAAGGTTATAAAATTTATGTAAACCCTGTGTAAATTAGCATTAAAGTTATAAGTAGTAAATCTAATAAGAGGCAAAGACCATTTTCTATTTTAATAACTACATTATAGTATTCTTAAGGTAGTTTATATAATATTTGAAATAACTAAATTTCAATAGGATTTATTATGCCAATTTGGTTACATTCTTAGAGACTTTTACCTATACACAGTAACTGTGCAAGTTAAGATAGTATTGTTTTGAGAATTGCCCACCAACGTAGATCACATGGAGTAGTCAGTCTTGTAATGGGTACTGAACGGCTTGTCCTTTTGAGGGTTTTGGTTGACTTCTCAAGGCATTTGATGTAATTTTATCCTCGTCATCTATAGAGATAACAGGGCTGTTTAAGAAAATAAAAAAATGTGCCACAGTTTTAATGTACATCTTATTCCCTAAGCAAATGTTCTTTCTGGTACTTCAGTTGAAATCTAGAATTTTTCTACTTTAAGACAGAGTTTATTGAGCAAAAGTGAATAAATGAAAATAAAATACATTATCCACATGGCCTCAAAATTGTCCTCAGAGGGCAGCTAATGACTTAGTCCACTCCTTCTCTGGATATGCTTGTCTGGACAGGCCATGGTCTGACAAGCTGGAGGTAAGAGTCCTCATCTAAGACCAAAGAAGATGATAGATAAATTAGATGGGCTTCATCGGTCCCAAGAAAAAAAAACCAATCTAAGCTAAATTTAGCCAAAAAGAAATTTATCATAAGACTGAAAACCAGGCTTAATGGACAACATTTACTGGGTGCTTAATAGGCGAAAAGCGCTGTTCTCAGCACTGGAATTGTCTCATTTAATCTTTAGCATAAGCATAAACAATAACAATGTATGTTATTGTTCTTGTTTTACAGATAAAGAAATAAAGGTACAGAGAATTAAGTAAATTGCTTGAGATTACACAGTTAGTGCGGCACAGGCGCTAGGATAGGAGCTGGGCCGCCCTGGGCAATTGTGCATAATTACACACTCCACTGCTCTGCCTGGGAGAAGCAGCTGGACTTCAAATGTGCACCAGCCATTTTAAATCCTTGAAGGTCTCTGTTCAAGATGCAAAGCCTCACAAAAGACATGCATTGGCCTGACCCGGATATTAGCTGATGAATGCAGGGACTTTGAAACGATTCCTGCCATCATACACACAATGAAAGATGGCAAATTTCCCAAAAGGAAATGGAAATGCTATTAGGAAGGGGAATGGATGCTGGGTATCTTAATCCATTTGGGCTACTATGACAAAATACCACAGACTAGGTAGCTTATAAACAACAGAAATTTATTTCTCACATTTCTGCTGTCTGGGCAGTCCAAGATCAAGGCAAATTTGATATCTGGTGAGAACCCAATTTTTGGTTAATTTACAGCACCTTTTTGTTGTGTCCTTCCACTGTGGAAGATGTGACCAAGCTCCCTTGGGCCTGTTTTATAAGGGTACTAATCTCATTCATGAAGGCTCTGCCTTTATGGCCTAATCACCTCCCAAAGGCTCTATCACCTAATACCATCACCTTAGGGGGTTGGATTTCAACATATAAACTTTGGGAAGACACAAATATTCAGATCATAGCACAGGGTGATCCTGTAGAAATCAAATCCCTTATACACTAGAGGACTAGTAAAACTAAAAATCAAATCTCATCTCTTGCGTAAAGGAAAGAGTCAATAAGCTTAGCACCGTAGTAATTAAGAGAGGAGGATGAAACTAATATTTCTAGAATTAGGAAGGTGAGAACAAGCATCAAATGAAGGGGACAAAGAATTTCCTAAAACATCAGACTGCAGCTTGCTTCTATAATGCATGCATGGTTTATAAGTTACAAAAAAATATTGAGGGAAACTAAGCTCATACTGCCAATTAGGATGGTACAGACTTTATTGTCCATTGAATTTAAGCATGTAAGCATCTATGTACATCTTTCCCTAGTTAAAAAACTGATGAAACCCTTAATAAGGTATATTCTTTA
>CAUYSK010003039.1:0-33745 GCA_963575035.1 Avahi laniger
GAAAAAATTAGCCGGGCATGGTGGCGCATGCCTGTAGTCCCAGCTACTCGGGAGGCTGAGGCAGTAAGATCGCTTGAGCCCAGGAGTTTGAGGTTGCTGTGAGCTAGGCTGACGCCACGGCACTCTAGACCGGGCAACACAGTGAGACTCTGTCTCAAAAAAAAAAAAAAAGAAAGAAAGATGATAAAGACTATTGACATCATTTTAAAAAAACGATATCATATGTTTATTCTTGAGGTTAGAGTACATTTTGTTGTTAAAATGAAATAGTCGGCTTCTGTGCGTTGGGTTGTTGAAACCACAAGGCGGTTTTGGCCTAGGTCTAGTTGCTCATTGCACAAAGATCCAATTATTCCAACAAGGATTATGACAGATTTCTTGTCCTGTCAGGAGAATGGGGGAAGTTGCCCCAAATCTGTCTTTGCAACTAACGGAGATCACGGGCTTTCTTACAGGAGGGGCCACATGCCTTGGGGCAGGTTTGTGGAATAGCTAGCAAGGGGCTACGTGCATTCGGGGCGGGTTGTGGGGGCAGGTGAATCTTGGCATCAGCAACTCTGCCCGGGGAACTTCAGAGTCTCAGCCCCTTTGTCTTGCAGAAAATCTGCTGTTTCTGGGAAATAACTCAAAAGTTCAGGTATAGTTAAGGGAGAGGATTATAAAAAACATATAGGTGTCACTGAAATTTTTTCGCGGGCCTGGTTGTAGGGTCATTGAGTGTTATCCTGTAGATACCGGCTTAGGAGAAGAATAAACATGTGTGCCTGACTGAGAGCACCACCTGCTGGGTCCTTCTCACTGCGCCACCCCACCTCATGCCGGCTACAGAGCCTGGGGCTTCTGGGGCTCCTCACCGGCTCACCTTCCTGTTGCTTCCCATCCTCCCTCTCCATCGCCCCTTTCTGCCACCCGTTCCTCAGGAGCCTAGCTGGAGGACAGTTCTGTAAAAGCAGATGAAGTTGCCTAGCAATGTATTGGGACCAGAGTGAGTCATGGAAATTATTTTTGTGCGGAACAACATCTTTAAAAGCAGTTCTTTTTTTTCCAAATGAATTTCAATTACATTTGATGAGTCTAACAATTGATTTTTATTTTGCATTTCCTTTTGTAGGCTCAATGTCAGATTTGTGTAATTGATCCTTCTCCTAACTAATGACAAAAAGCCACCAAGATATGTCTGTTTGTTTAAGCATTCTCAACTTTGGACTGGTGGGAAGGCTCAAAGGGAACATTTCTTGGAGTTTTATCTTGCAAAGATTATTTATTTATTTATTGTGATACTCTCTGTTGCCCGGGCTAGAGTGCCGTGGCGTCAGCCTAGCTCACAGCAACCTCAAACTTCTCGGCTCAAGCAATTCTCCTACCTCAGCCTCCCGAGTAGGTGGGACTACAGGCGTGCACCACCCCGCCCGGCTAATTTCTTTCTTTCTTTCTTTCTTTTTCCGTAGAGATGGAGTCTCATTCTTGCTAAGGCTGGTCTTGAACTCCTGACCTCGAGCGATCCTCCCACCTAGGCCTCCGAGAGTGTGAGGATTACAGACGTGAGCCACCATGCCCGGCCTACAGCTAATATTAATCTGATGAGAAAGATAAATATGGGAAAAGATGGCTTTCATTCTTTTTTTACAGAAGAAAAAGTTTACTCAAAAGAAATAATTGAATTTCTTTTTGAAATGAGAGAGATCAGTTGAGCTGAATATAAAATTTCATTTAGCCATGAGGTATAACTTGCTCTTAGGAAAGAAATTAGTTCGTTTATTTATTCATTCATGTATTCTTTCATTCATTCAGTAAAAAGTTATTGAGTGAGGCCGGGCGCGGTGGCTCACGCCTGTAATCCTAGCACTCTGGGAGACTGAGGTGGGCGGATTGTTTGAGTTCAGGAGTTCGAAGCCAGCCTGAGCAAGAGCGAGACCCCGTCTCTACTAAAATTAGAAAGAAATTAATTGGACAACTAAAAATATATAGAAAAAATTAGCCGGGCATGGTGGCGCATGCCTGTAGTCTCAGCTACTCTGGAAGCTGAGGCAGAAGGATTGCTTGAGCCCAGGAGTTTGAGGTTGCTGTGAACTAGGCTGACGCCACTGCACTCTAGCCTGGGCAAAAACAGTGAGACTCTGTCTCAAAAAAAAAAAAAAATACTAAGAAGACATCTAAAATGTTACTTGGCTCCCTTATCTGAATGACACTATAGCATGTTGGAAAGCATCCTTTGCCAACTCATTGTTTGTATATAATAGCAATGGTAATATCAACATTATCAACGATACCACCTTACTTTTGCTTATTTGATGCTCATAATAATCTTGCTGAAAAATCTAGGTCTAATCTAGGAGTGTGTAATTTTGCTCATTTTGGCAACATACACAAGTGATTCTTGCGTTAAATTTTTATTTTTTGAGATCAGGGGCTATGTTTCTATCTTTTTCCCTCTTCTCTTACAATACATTATAGAATACTGAGCTACCCATGGGAGATGCTTAATATTTTTTCCTTAAGCAAATGATAAATGGAATTTCTCTTTTGCGTAAACATCAGGTTTTTTCTTATTAGCAAAATCTAAGACATTCATTTGAATCAAGTAACATAATGGGAATAGTGACGTTAAGTACCTCGGGAGATTTTTCAAACTCTAATGAGTTAAGGTTTCAAGTAATCTTGAAGTAATTAGCTCCCAGGGTTTTACCAGTAACATTCAAATTCCTCTCTCTTAAATTACTGTAAAATTGTGTTTTTGGTGGCTAGTGTTAGGAATTGCTCTAAATTCTGGAGAAATTCTATGCCCTAAATAAATAAAAACTGTTGCTAGCCTTTCCATTTCTCTCATGCAAATTACTACTAGTTTTAATAATAAAAATATTCAGAATGAAGAATCTTGGAAACTAAATCACACCTCATAATAGGAATATGCGATTTATCTAAGATGTGATAAGTATATACAGAAGATGACTTGATACTTCCCTCTAATGAATTTATAATCAACTGAAGAGACAAACTAACATAAACAAACTCATTTTATTTTTAAGAATTAAACTCAGTATAGACAATTGTAAGTCCTCTAGGAGTTCAGAAGGTTTGAATAAGGCATGGATGCCACTGAATGGAAGTAGCAAATAAAGCATCTGTTGGTGCTATGGTACTTTACCACTCATATACTGTTCCTTTTCTCTTTCTTTCCATTATTACTCTTTATTTCTTTATTTATTCAGTCTTTAAATGCCTAACGAATGCTACTACATAGCAAGCACTGTCTTAAGTACTAGAGATACAAAAATAAATAATAAACAGCCAATTGTCCTCAAGGAATTTACAGTAAAGGAGATGGATATCTAACAGATCATTGCAGTTCAGTATGGTAAGTACAAATTTAGAGTCATATATCAGGTACATAGTGATGTAAAGCAGGAAAGGATCAACTCTGTTTGGGTGGATAGGATTTCTACAGTGGACAACATTTTCAAGCAGGGCATTCCAAGCAGAGGGAAGAGCACATGGAAAGGTATCCAGACATGAAATAGCATGGCATATTTGAGTAAGCAGTGAGCATAACAAGAATAAAGAATAAATATTGGCAATGGTGTATTGGTAAGCTGACTCTCAAAAAATATAAAAAAGCCCCAATTTGTAGCTTGAATTTTACCCTCTAGGCATATTAATGATGACATCCACCATCATTGCTTAACCCTCCTAGTAAGACTCAGAGTAAAGAGGCTGTTGAACCTATATCAAGTATTTTTGCTCAAATTTATATGTTTATCATTCCTGTTAATAATATGATGTTTAATTGAATCTAAGACAACATCAAATTATAAACATGCCATTTACTTAATAACCACACTTAAGAGGAAAAAGAGGTACACTATCACATTAAATGTATGCATTGATTGTATGAGACATCTTAATATCAGAAACACTATAATGTGGGAAGAATTGCACCTTAGAATTGGCTAAATATGTTATTTGGGTCCTGGACCTGGTCTATATATAACTATATAATCCAGAGACTTTAAGAAAAAAGACCTTGCTGAAGCTGAGGAAGGTAATAGGAGTATAATCTGTTTAAGCACAAGGAGTGGTTTGGGGTTTAAAAATTCACAAGGACCATCCTTTCCTTTATTCTCCCTAGACTCCAGAAAAGAAAGCAAGATTTATGAATCCCAAATCAAAGTGATGGTCCTAAACAAAATACTGAATTAGGAATATATATGTCTTCAGCAAACCTTCCTTCTAACCCCAAAGGCAAAGAGCCCCATTATTCAAATTCTGCCTGCCCTATTGTTATCCTTTGCTGTTTTACTCCCAAGTTTGTAGCTACTAACTTTCCCTAAGCCAGTGGTTTACAGGTTTGTTTTGTTTTGATTTTAGCTGTTAAGGTTTTTCTTCAAACAAATTTCTATGAGAAATCCCAATGTATAAGACACATAAAAGTAACACTGCCTTAATTAAAAAGGTACTACCACCCATGAGGCAGCTCTTAGGAGAATGACTGGGGTTCCTTGGTAAACAGTTTGGAAGATGCTGGTCTAGTCTCTCCTTATATTACAGTTGAGAAACTAATGTCAGGCTTACAAGGTATCAAATACTCATAGAAATTAATGGGAAAATAATAGGAGAGCTAGAGGGCTTCTTCTTCCTAGGTGACATATACACTTTTCTTTAAACCTAATGAGTAGAAGGCCCCTACCTTGTTTTATTTTATTTTATTTTGTTTTTTATTGTCCCCTTCATCTTCTAGCTATAGTCTCTATCCCTCCCCACAAATCTTCCACTGTAATGGGTTTGACATACATCCTTGACTATATATCTTTGAATACATATGTTTCATTGTTTGCTATAATTTTTAAAAATTCAACAAATACTTATTGAGCACTTACTATGTGCCAGATACTATGGGCCAGATACTGGATATATAGTATTGAACAAAATAGACAATATTCTTCTTCTCTCAACGAGCTTACCGTCAAGACATCAAGCAGTCCATAAGCAGTAGTGCAGTGGCAGCTACTAGACGGGCTTGCCAGACTTTAATAGATTAATCCAATAAGGAAACAATGACCCCCAAAAGATAGAGTTTATTACTTACACAGACAGTATTAGCAAGATCAGTATGTGTCAGCTCCCTGCATCCGTTTGCCCACAGGAAGACATTGAACCAAAGGGGCCAGATGACAGGCAACACAAGCAACAGGGCACTCTGTTGCTGAAGAACCAACTCTAGACTGCAGCTAGCTGTTTTTATAGTTTACATCTGTACCCCAGGGGAGGGAGATGGAAAGTCCTATGTCTTACTGGAATCAGGGAGTAGGATGAGAAACTGCCTCGTGGCAGCCTCCCACAAAGTAGAGAGGCAGACAAGAAACAGCCTTGAGGCAGCTCGCAAGACTGCTTATCTTCCCATGTTCCAGGAGGATCACAGGATGTACCACCAAGACTCGGCTCTTGCTGTAATTCAACTTTGCCTACATGGACTATGTGAATGGTGCAAGGTCACCAGAGGGTCATAGGGAAAACATTTCCCTACATTTACACTATGAATAAACATTTTTGTCCTTATTGTTTTCACTTAACGTGGCATAATAGTAATACTAATAGCAAACAATTTATCTAATGCTTATTATGTGCCAAGCATTTCTCTAAGAACTTTACACATAGTCACTCATTAATCCCCAACCACATGAAATAGGTGCTATAATGACCCCCAATTTGCAAATGAGGTTACTGAAGTATAAACAAGTAACTTGCTTAAGGTCACACATTTAGAATCTGACAGATTTGAACCCAGGCTATTTGAATTTGACAAAAGTATATGCAAAGTCATATGAGTGCAAAGAAGAAGAAATCCAAGCTGACTTCACAATAGAGGTGGCATTTGACCTGGACAATTGAAGGACAAATAATAGCTTGTCAGGCAGCAAAGGGTGAAAAACTATCCAAGCAGAATGAACCACATGAGCAATGGCAGAGTGCTATGAAAGTAGACGGTAAATTTTGAGAACTATTTGTGATGTTCTGAAGCCCCAGAATGCACTGGCATGAAGTAATATAGAAGAAAAAACAAAATAAGTGGCTTAGAGCTGCTTGTAAATGTCCTTGAATGTCACATATACCACTGTGCGCTGAATATGTTCCCCCAAAATTCATATGCTGAAACCCTAACTCCCAATGTGATGGTATTTAGAGATTGGGCCTTTGGGAAGTAATTAGGTTTAGATGAGGTTATGAAGGTGGGGCCCTCATGATTTGATTAGTGACCTTATAAGAAAAAACACCAGAAAGTTTGCTCATTGTCTCTCCACCACATGAGGACATAGCAAGAATGTAACAATCTTCAAATCAAGAAAAAGGCCCTCACCAAAACTCAACCATGCTGGCACTCTGATCTTAGACTTCTAGCCTCCAGAACTGTGAGAAAAAAAATTCTGTTAAGTAAAGTGTCCAGTCTAAGGTATTTTGCTCGGGAAGCTAAAGCAGACTAAGACACCGTGAAAGTTGGACTTTATCTTGCGGGCATTAGAGTTAGTAAATGTTTTAAAGCAGATGAATGAAATGATTGGATGTGTATTACAGAACAACTTTAGTGGCATTGTGAAGACTTAATTTGGTGGTGATTATGATAGGAAATAAGTGTGAGTTTGGGAGACTGGTAGCAGGAAAACCAGATAGGCAATTGTACTAGTCTAGATAAGAGAAGTAAGAGCCTGGACTATGGCAGTGGGGATAGAGAGAAAAGAATGGCTTCAGTAGACATTTTGGAGATAATATTGATAGGACTTGGAAAATAGTCAAATGTGGTATGTAAGGGAGAAAGAGCAGTCGTATTTCTAGTTTGGGTGACTAGGCAAATGATGATAGCATTAATCAAGATACAGGAATGTAATGTGGTTATCTCTGAATGGTAAACTTAAGGATGGTTTTTGTTTCTTTTTTCTCATCTGAATCTTCCATAGTTTTTACAATTACCCTCTATTACTTTTGGAATGAGAGTAAGTAATCAAAGGATGGTTTTGTTTGCATGCTGCAGGGGTGGGGTATGAGATGCAACAGAAAGAACACTAAGTTCTAGGAGAAAGATACTAAGTTTTGGTTATATTGAGTTTGAAGTGTCAGTAGGAAATCTTGCTGGAAGTGTCCAGTAGGCTGTTAGAAATACAAATCTATATGGAACTCAAGAGGACGAAAGGGACTAGAGATGTTGATTTTCAGAGTCGATGGTGTTTGCTCTCTGCAGAGGTTAGAATATACCACCACAGATCGCTGGTTTTGCATCAGGCTTGGAATAAAGACGAACTGATTTCAAGTATTATTTCAAGTATTGTGTATGTGTGTGTGTGCGTGTGTGTTCCTAGAAGAAGGTTGAGAGGGATGCTATGAAACTTGTAGAATGGGGCTAACTGGGGACAGAATAGGTGGCCCTTGGAACGGGGTCAACAATCAGGGACAGAGTTCAAACAGTGGCATTGTAAATTCTTACTCCAGTTTTAGGCCAAGTATTGAAAATGAAGAGGAACTGGATCAGTGAAGTGAGGTTAGGATTGTGGCTTTAGAGATACCAACAAAGATAATGGGTGAAGTAAAAAATCTGTCAGGTACTGGGCCTCTTGGGATCCAGTTGGAGAGTGTGGGAAAAGAAACTGTTGGTATCAAAAGATACTTAGTAAGATAGCCCGGTTTCTCCATAGGACTATTTGTGGCCTGAAATGAGATGGGTGCATTGGGGAAATAGGTCAGTGGACTTCCATTTTCACCCATGAGTGTTGAACAGCAGATTATCTCTAAAATCCAAAAATAAGTGGGGCCAGCCAGGGTTATTGGTATTCTGCCAAATTGCCCACTGTTTGTCCTAGGGGAGGGGAAAAACAGCTGGCAAATAGCTTGATGCTGTTTGAGCAAGAACGGATACATAATATTTTGGTGTCCTACTTTGATGGATTTATATTGATAAGGGGACATTCTGATTTGACCTAAAAAACAAGTCACTAATCCTGGTTTTCTTTTCGTTGTCATCTCCTCCCTGGGATATGAACCTTCCTCCATCCCTAAATCTCACTGAGAATGGGGTAAGAGTCAGGGACGGGGTAAGAAGTCAGTCACCATCTGGCTGACACAACCAGGAGCCACATTTTTATCACACGTTTTTATTTCAGAAAGGGCTATCAATCATTCTGAACAAAGTGTCTGCTCATCCTCTAAGAATTCACTTGTTTCTGGAATGGTCTGCTTTTCAAATCCTGATTTCTCTCTTAAAGTTAAAACAGTTATATTCGTTTACTTCTAATGAATAAATACATCTGGCTACTTGATAATGAAATGGATTTTCTTTTCCACTTAAAATTCTAGAGGGTGGACACCTGTTTTTGTAATTTGGGGAATTTTTGGTAGGCTTCCTGATTATGCTAACCTTGTTTGATTGGTTATATATCAGACCATGTGGCAGGGAGAAGGATATTTGAGCTGTAATATGATTCTTTATTATCAGTTCCAGACAGCACAGTAAACCTTCAACTAAATTTCTAATAATTCTCTCAATAATATACATACCTTTATAGTTAATATCATAACAATCCTTCATAATGGAGGTGGTGGGAGGGAGAATGAATATTTCCCTAAAAGTTAATCTAATTGTATAGACTTAATATATTTATGATTAAGAAAATAATATACATTTAAAATTTTAAACAATACCAAAATTAGTACAGTTAACAATAAAAGTCCCCCATAATGAGATAGAGATAGTGAGATGATGGGGAGAGACTTAATTTGGAAAGAGAGTTTGAGATGGGCTTAAGGTCAGGGAGGGAATAAGGATGAAGGATGTCTTATATGCGTTACTTGGTAATAAATCGGTAATTTCATATTTTGATGATGGCATTTTGAGGAGTTTCCTTAAAACATGTAAATCGCATGGTCCAGAGTCCTTGAGTTGGAGCTGGCAAAAACTTCTGACTCCATGCGAGCGGATTTGCAGATTGACCTTGGAAAATACTACTACTTGAGTGAATAAAGAAAGAGGAAACTGGGAAGGGTATTCAGAGATGGGAGGGAAACCATAACAGTATCTACTGAGGTAGAGAAGTAAAGCAGGATTAGAATGAAGAAGGAACTTTTAGATTGTCAGTTAAGAAGCTTTTGGTGATCTTTGGAAGAGTGCAGCCTCAGTGGCACAGCAAACGCTGGACTGAAGAAAGCTGAGAAGTGAATAGGACGTGAGGAAGAGAAGGCAGCAAATACAGACTGTTCTCTGAGGAAGTTTAGCAGAGATGAGGAGAATAGCAAGGAGACAGATGGTCATCGAGATGGAGGCAGCATTTAGGGGAAGTTTTGAGGATGGGAGAGACTTAAGTATGGTTTTCAGCTGATGACAACAATCCATTTGTTCATTCATGTAATATTTATTTGTTCCTATTGTGTGTCACCAGAACTAATAAATAGTAAAAACGTAGTCATGGTATAGGTCCCTAAGGGACTTTCAGCAAAGGGTGGAGGCATTTTTGGTTGTTATAATGAGTATAGGATGTTATTGTCATTAGTATTCAAGGCCAGGGATGCAATAGGAGGGACAGTTCTCAAGAATGAAGAATTGTCCTATACCAAATGTTACTGTTGCATCCCTCCAGTTTAGAAACACTAGAAAAAGAAAGATTGAAGATATGAGGGTGACTACTCAGCAGCATTCCACCCTGTTGACTACTCCCTTCTTCTTGAAACATTGTTGTCTCTTTACTTTAATGCCCCTCCGCTCCTGTTTTTCTTCCAAAATCACTGGACATTCCTCTTCTCCTTTTCTCCCAAATCACTGGTGCTTCCTCTGCTGCCTTAAGTTCTCTGGAGCTTTGACCTGTGTCTTTTTTCTCTATTCTCTTTCCATGTACTCCCATACCTTTCGATACCATTTATCTCTCTAGTCCTGACCTCTCCCATAAGCCCTAGATTGATATAACTAGCTACTTACATGGCAGTTCCCATTTGTTTAATAGGCAACTCAAACCTAACATGTCCAAAACAGAACTCTTAATTGCTTTCCCCAATCCTCTTTCTCATTCGTCTTCCTCAAGGCAACAACATTCACCCAGTTTTGCTCGAGCTAAAATCCTAAAGCACCCCTCATTCCTCTTTCCTTTATACCTCATATTTGATCTTTTAGCAAATCTTACTGGCTCTATCTTCAAAATATATTCTAACTTCATCTAATTTTCATTTCTACCACAACTGCTATCATGTTACAAACCACTAGCATCTCTACCTGGACCATTATGATTCTCTTCTGACTCATCTCCCTGCTTCAACTCTTGCTTCCCTACAGCCTTTCTACACAGAGTATAAGAGATCCTCTTTGAAAGTAAATCAGATCATGTCATTTCTTTGCTTAGAACCCTCAATGGCTTCCTACTGCACTTAGAACAAAATCCAAACTCCTAATCTTCACCTATGAGGCCCTGTATGATCTAACCCTTACCTACCTTTACAGTTTTATTCAGTGCCACATTTTCTTCCTTGTTTGTTATGTTCTACTCACCTTGGCCTTCTTTTTCTGATCCTTCAATATGCCAGGTTATTTCCCAATTCCTTGCTATTCTTTCCACTTAGAATGCTCTTCCTTCGGATAATGATAATTTTATCTCCTCCTTTCCAACAATTTTACCTCCTATTTCATATTTAATTGCATCACTTAGTACCTCCAGAACTATATTATGTAATGGTAGTGAATACTGGACATTATTTCTTATTTCTCACTTTAATCAGAATGGTTCCGTGTTTCCTCATTTAGTCAAATACTAACCTTTGGGTTGTGTGTTGAGGCACTGTTCATCTATTCTGATTTTAAGAGTGCTAAGCAAGAATGGATGATAAATTTGACCAAATGCCTTTTTATCATTTGTGGAGATCATATGATTTTTTTTACTTTTGATCTATTGGCAAATTATATTAATAAATTTTATAATATGGAAACATCCTTACATTCATTCATTCATTTACTCAACAAATATTTGTCAAGTGCCTATTATGTGCCAGGTACTGTTCTAAGCATTGAGGATACCCTAGTTAACAAATCACAAATATCACTGCCCTCACAGAGCATACCTTCTCAGGGGAGAGAAAAATAATATAAATACATAAATTGTATTGTACATTATAAGGTGAAGAGAAAAGGAGAAGGGGGAGTGATAGGGAGTACTGGCATTGGTGATGGCTACAATTTTAAATAGTGTGGTCAGCGAGGGCCTCACTGAGAAGGCGATATTTGAGCAAAGACTTGTGGAAGTGAGGTTTGGATGTTGGAAAGGTTATCTAAGTGAATATTTAAATCACCAAGATTTAAGACAGGAGGTAATGTTAGAAATATCAATAGACAACAAGAAACTATTCTTAAAGAAATCCAGGGGAGTATCCTAGGAATTGGTGGATGATTCCAACAAGAAGGGTAATGAGTGATATAGTGGGAGATAATAAGATTTTTTATTGTATATATTTAAGATATATACGACATGATGTTTTGATATGAATATACATAGTGAAATGTTTGTTACAGTCGAGCCAGTTAATATACTCATTGTTTCAGGTAGTTACTTTTTGTGGGGGGATGGGTAAAAGCACCTAAAATCTACTTTCTTAGAAAATTTCCAGTATACAGTACAATATTATTAACTATGGTCCTCATGCTGTGCTTCATATCTAGAGATTTATTCATCCTAACTAACCCAAACTTTGTACTCTCTGATATGCATCTCCCCATCCTCTACCTCACCTCTAGTAACCACCATTCTACTCTCTGTTTATATGTATTCACCTTTTATTTTAAAGATTCTACATATAAGAGAGATCATGCAATATTTTGCTTTCTGTGTTCGGCTTTTTTCACTTAGCGTAATGGAGGATACGAGATTTTGTTTTAAAACTGGAAGGAAGGAGCAGAGCCATTGATATGAGGGAGTTGGGAGAAAATAACAGGCACCAACTGAGAGGACTACAAGGGAAGCAGTGTCATGGGGAAGGGATTCAGATTTCAGTTAGACTATTAAGAAATTAAAGAGAACATTCAAAGAAGCTTAAGAGATAGGAGATGATGTCCTGTGTGTTCCAGAGGACCTAATGGAAAAGGTTCAGGATTGGATGAGGGGTGGGAAATGGAGACAGAATAGAAGATACAAAGATCCATGTGGTAATTATTATGTGATAAGAAATGATTTGGTAGTCTGAGGCTTCTTGTGGTTATTGACAAATAGAGATAAAAGTATAATGAATTTAGTTCTGGTGGTCTCAAGACAGATAATGGTGGTGAGGCTGTGAGTGTTCAGGGGCTGAGGGTGGGTGCCATTGGATGTATGGAGGAATGCTCTTACTCCAGAATGAGCGGAGCTTACTCTTTACTCTTGTGACAGGAGAGGAGTCTTGAGTCTAAGAACTATTTAAAAAAAAAAAAAAGACAGTACTGGACCGTTTCAAAATGGTAACATTATAGGAAATTTATCCATTAATTTTAAAAGATGATCTATTAGTTTTGTGCCCTGGTTTTGGAGAATACATACCTCTATATTTTTATTCTTCAGAGGTAAATATTTATATAGTTTCAAAGTAGAGATCCATTACCTTTAACCTTTTTTTTCATTTTTATATAGATTATCATTGTTCATGAAAGTTTTTATGAAATACTTAGTATGGCTTCAGTGGGAAAATATCTCACACATGTTTCCATAGTTAAACAATGGAAAATTAAATCACTGAAGCAATTCAGAATAAAACCTACCCCAATTTTTTCTGTTAATCAAAATTTCCTAATGTTGTTGCCTTTCAATCAGAAACTCAAATAGTCTTAACTTCTTTCCTAAGAATCAAATTTATTGGAGGTGGTTGCTATAGTTCTGTCAAATAGAAATATTTGTACAATATCTAGAACCCATAAATTATTTTAGAATATCTTCCTAAGTATCAACCCAAACCCTTCTTAAGAAGCAAAGATAGTGCAGACCAGCCAAGTTACATATAAGATTTGTTTTTCATTTATTCATCACTTCTGGTGGTGACAAAGTGACAGTTCAAGAGGAAACCTAGAATGGATGCCCTCCATGGAACACTTGCTATTTGAACTTCTCATGTCAGTTTTCAATCATCTTGCAGTATGACCAAAGACACTAATCTGAGGAGCTGGGAAGCCTGTGGTAACTGCTTACAAATTATAGGAATATGATGTTTTAGGAACCATCTTGTCATATAAATCTCTCCTAAGAACAAGACAGGAAAGAAGAAATTTAAAACTCACAGTGATAATCCTTCAATAATGACTCTCTCCAAAGGCTTTGGTATAGTATGCCAGCTCTGTTACAACACATATAGGGGAATAAATGCAGGCCCATGAAAACAATTTGTAAGCACTTGGTAAGCACCTACCTTTACCTCTCTCCAGGAAAGCTTCAAAGTAAATTCCTAAAGACAGACTGAGTAGTTTTTGACTAATTGCCTGAAGACAAGCTGAATATGGGAAGGAGGGATCTTACAAACCTTAAATTAGTGGAATTTTTCCTGTTACTTTTTATTTGCAAGGGCAAAAGGCTGAACTAAAGTTAGTGATGGGTACTGTGGTAGTCAGCTTCCAGCATGGTCCCCAATGATTCTGATCTCCTGATATGCTTCCTTTTGTATAGTTCCCTCCCATGTTCAGTAGGGCTGACCTGTGTAACCAACAAGATATTTTTTAAAATGAAACAGTGTAATTTATGAGGCTATGTTTTTAAAAGGCTTCTGCTTTGATCTTTTGGATTATTCACTCTGGGGAGAAGACAGCTGTTGTGTTATAAGGATGCTCAAGAAACTCTATGGAAAAGCCCATGTGGTAGAGAGCTGAGGCTCCTGCCAGCAGCCATGTGAGTGAGCTTCCTTGGATGCAGACTGTCCAGCCCCAGTCAAAACTTCAGATGTCTGCAGTCACAGCCAATATCTTGAATACAACCTCATGATGGACCTTAAGACAGAACCACCTAGCTAACCCACTCCCAAATTCCTGATCCATGGAAATTATGTGGGATAATATTAATTTTTTGAGCCATAAACTTTGGGAGGGGCAAAAATAGATGACCGATAAACAATAAATAACTAATAAGTGACAGAACCAGTCAAACCAAGTTTGACTCCAAAGATTGACCTCCCAAAAGGTTGAAAGTTTCCTAATGATATTTTTAGCAGTTTTTCTTAGTTTACCTATTAATATTAAAATAATTCATTCTTTGAAATGAATTTAATTTCCATCCTATGTAAAGAAAGAAACATCAATCCCTTTAATTGTTTGGTCAGTGGCATCATCATGTATTTAGTAATGTTGAACAAGTTAGGTCTTGAGCACAATCAGTTAGAGGTCCATTAATAGCCATGTCTATTTTCCAGGTAGTCGTTGAAAGTATTGCTGAAGAAGTCTGATTCATGTTTCAAGAGTTGCTTTTCTGTTAAGATTCCTCATTGAATCTTCTATCTTGAGAGATATTAATGTGTACCATTCCATCTAATTTGTCCCTTCTCTGAAACCATTTTAGTATACAATTTTAATTTCCTTAAGAGGAAAATTAGTGAGTTGTTTCTGAATCATCCTTCACTAGAACAGCAAATAATTTTAAGAACCACTTCAAAGGTCTACCCAAAAATTGTATCTAAATTTTGCATGTCATGTTTTTTCCTCTCTCGATTATCATTTTAACCCTGCAAAAATAATATTTTACCTTGAAAGGTCTAAACATTTCAGACTAAAGAAGCAAATATTTGTATCCTGTGGGCCATGTGACATGAATCAACATGAGATGTCAAAGAACATCTCTTCCCTCCTCATTAGTATAGTGGCGAATAAAAAAACAAAACAAACAAACAAAAAAGAACATCCCAACTTGATTATCAGACCTGAATGTTACTACAGGAAAAATGGGGCTTTCTTTGTTCAATAGATGCTCATTTACTGAGGCAGAGCACCTATAACTATTCTCTTTGAGAAATGTTCTATTTCTCTCACTTAAAGCATCTCTAATTATGGAGATCTGAGTTTTCAAACTATAAATTAGGAGGTAATTTTTGGTTAAATAAAAATATTAACCACAGGAATTATTTAGATAGTAGCATTTTTAGAGCTCTGTTTATAAATCTTTGTTTATATACAGATTTAATACAGTAAAATATAATTCACAAACATATATTGCTCCACATACGTTATATTGCAAAAACGTAATTGCCTCCTTTAAGCTTCTTAAAAGGAATTTCCCATCACTTATTTGATATATATTTTCCTCATAACTTGTTGCTTTTGTTCTGGCCATTCCAGCCATGAAATCACCAGATGTCTAATATTTCAAGTCTTCTAGTTCATTTTAGAGAAGTCTTCATAATTTACCTGAACCTTAGGTTGCATTTTCTTTGTTTCTTTGTTTATGGAAACCATTTATCATGTCATGTCATTAATTTTCATCAAAAAGAAAAAGAATATAAATGATGAGAGATGAGACTTTGTGTTATGGTAAATATACATAGTATAAAATTTACCATTAGTGAAATTTAGTATATTCACAATGTTGTGCAACCATCACCAATATATAATTCATATCCATTAAGCAGTTACTTCCCTTTTCTCCATCTCCCCAGCCCCTGGCAACCACCAATCTACTTTTCGTCTCTATGGATTTGCCTATTGTGGACATTTCATATAAATAGAATCCTATGATATGTGACTTTTTGTGCCTGGCTTCTTTCACTTATCATAATGTTTTTAGGTTCATTTATGTAACAGTACTTTATTCTTTTTATGACTGAATAATATTCCATGGTATGGATATACCACATTTTGTTTATCCATTTATCAGTTGATGCACATTTGAGTTGCTTACACATTTTGGCTATTGTGAATAGTGCTGTTTTGAACGAAAACATTGTGTACATGTTTTTGTTTGAACACTTGTCCTCAATGCTCTTGAGTATATACCCAGGAGTGGAGGTGCTGGGCCATACGGTAATTGAGATGAGACATTTCTAAGTGAGATCTTACTAAACCAACAAGTAGTCCTTTTTGGGAGGTGGGGGTCATATTGTTAATTCTCTTTTGTTATGATAACAACCTTTCCAGACACCTACATCTCCCTAGGAAATATGGTATGGAAGTTTATACTAAGACTACAAGATGGTATTACCAACTCACACCGAATATGGGAACTAAACATTTTTTTATACAAATTGCCCCCTGATATAAAGTTGATTAAAGGTCCCCAACTTTAGCAGGTGCACTGGTATATACCTTCCGACAATGAAGGTTACAGGCAAGTAAACAAAATGTTTCTCTATAGGTCTGGAGCTAGATAAACCTTAGTCAAATTATAGATGGTTGCCTTTGGACCACTCATTAAATTTCTCTCTTACAGTTTCGCCATCTGTAAAATGGGGACAATAATCTCTGCTTCTCAAGATTGATATAAAGATAGGGAATAGCTTGGAACATAGCTGGCACTTAATAAATATTAGTTCTCTCTTCCTCATATATTCTTACACTCTTCAAATTAACTATTCTTCAAGATAATAGTATTTTTATTCTCACTTTCTCTTTCAGGTTAAAATTAAACTGCCAAATACAGACCCTTCTGATATTGACATTGATATCCAGGAAATGTTCCTTGACCTTCGTACTCCTAATAAGTGAGTAAAACTTAGAACTGGAATAGTGTATTATAATATTAATTAGTCTTTAGTCAATATTATTTTTAAAGTATACATAGTTATTTTGCATCACCTCCTAAAGTCTGGAAAAAAGTGAAAAATTCAGTTAACCATTCATATGTTTGATCTATATTATATAAACATAAATATGTTTGGAAATACTTAAGCTTTTTTCTACTTTGCATCCATACATTTGGGGTGGGTTGATGCCATCAATACACAATAATTGACATTTAGATATAGTTTGTGTATCTGTCAGGAAAAATAGCTAGAAGTGAAGATGCCTTAAGTTATAAGTCTTGCATATGTTTTTTTATACATTGATTGCATAAGAGAAGCAATATTTTTAAACTTCTTGGATGTTGTGGAGCTCTAAGGTTAAATTCGATTGTGTTTCTCTAAAAATCAACAGAAAGGTCTTGCCATCAATTACTTAAAACAAAAATTCTAACAGGTCATTTTCATTAGATTCTCAGTCTGTGTGAACACGTTTAAAAATAATACAGAAGATCATGGAATAATTCATTTAAACATTTATATATTTTCAAGCATTGTTTTGTTGTTACATAGGTTCAAATCATGTTACCAAAATATAACACATACAGCAAAATTCTGATATAAAATGTTTCTATGGAAACATGGACAAATCAGTTCTGTCTCTCAAAACTAACTCTATGAAGAGGGAATCAATGGAATCTGGCATGTGTTAGATAAAATATCTAAATATCTCACTGCTTCTTTCACTTTTCATCTGGATATATAGCAGTGAGCACACATTGGTTGATTATTGTAGTCTTTTCTCTGTAATTCATGAACATTTCAAACTGGGTTTGGGGAGCAGGCAGCTGCTGGCACATTCTCTTCCTTCCATTATCTGTACCTGTAATTCTCCTTTGTTGATCTTAGGACTGTAAGAAAATAAAAAGTAAATTCTTTCTGCAAAAGATTCCTATGTGTAAACAACCCAATGTGCATACATAGCTTAATCTTGATTTCTATAGTAGATTCATTTAACCTAAAATGGCCTACAGATGAATATATGTCAAATATTTTCTCATTATTTACATCATTTAAAAAATGTATCCTCACGAAATAATTGTCTCATGTTATAAAGACGGACATTCACTATTCCTACCATTTACTTCAAGGAGTATTGTACCCTTTTCATTGCATTTTATGCATGCATTTACTCTTCCACATAACCTTTGCAAAGAAAGTTGGTTAAATAAACAATCTTCCATGATATTTGCACGCTTGTTAAAAGCACACACATATTTACACACCATGGAGTTAATTTCCGTTTCTCTAGCAGTTCTCACTGTCTCCATCAATCTTTAGGCAGCTGCTGTGGCTGTGCTGTCATTCCAGATATCTATCAGAACCCACTAAATGAAAGTCTCACACAGAGGTACTTTTTCCACATAGAACACAAGATGCACTAAGCCATTTGGATCATAGTGTACCTATATATTAAATGCTCAGTGCAGAGAAGTAAATTTTCTTAATTAAGATAGAAGACAGAAGATAGCATTAAGGTTTATTTATTACATTTTCTGAAATACTTGAGCATCCTTTAGAGCCATGCTATTATCTGAAATTGTATTATCAGAAATGTGTTTTATTTTTTAGTTTATTGATATTCACACCTGCTTTCTTTAGTTTCCAATTGTGGCATCCTATAACATTGTTTATTCACTCTGGGAAAGATTTAAGAGAGGATATTCTGTTCATGTATCTATAAGGCAGAACAAGTGAATTTATTTGAACTGAATTGACCAGTGATTTCAGTTAAACAGTAATCAATCGCACTAGAATTATCAATAAAACCCAGGTATTTAGCATTATACAACCAAAAAGAAAAAAATAAAGCAATTTACTGAATTCTTCGTTTTTTTTCCAATTGGTTGTTTTGGCATGTAGATTCCCAACATGGAGTAGATGGGAGGGAGGAAATATGGGAGAAATTGGATAATTTCCCAGAATCTTCTGACTTAAGTCTTCATATGAGGTTTCATCATTTTTCTAAGTGAATTCTAAGAATATCATAAATGAATACCTTGAATGTAATAATAAAAACACATTCTAAAGACAAATATAAGCTATTTGTGGTTGAGTACTGCTTTAAGTTATTCACACCTTTGCTGTGCTCCTTTAATTCAGATTAATTGAGAGTTGACTGACATTCAAAGACACTGATACCTAAAAAAAAAAGCTTTCTAAATGAAATGGTTGATTCGCAGCTCAGTAGCTATTTCTGCATTTTCTTTGAAAATAGTTATGTTTCCTACAGAAAACCTTAAAAAGGACATGTCTATTTTTAACCCAGATATGTAAATCAAATAATTTCGTTAACTACATAAAATAAAAACTGCATTCTGTGAATATGCACAGAACCAGGTTTTCCTTTATTTAATTCTCTTGCAAGCAACATCAACTTTCTAATATAAATATAAGCATGTAAGTCTCTAAACTTGAGTTCACTGTATAAATAATTTTTTTAACTTTCATATATTATTGTTTGCATTTAAATAATTTCTAATGAAAATTAACACTGGATGAGCATTTGAGCAGTTCCTAGACTGTAACTTCTTAAAAGGCAAATACATTATCATTGTAAAGGCAGAGGTATTGGGTTTAAGTGTTTATTCATATTTTATAGTACTAATCCATGTTAATTATTCAAATGTTATTTTGTGATGACCTGAATACTTGCTTTTCATTCATGTATTTATTCACTCAACAACCATTTCTAAAGTCTTCTGCTAGATAACCAGGGGAACACCAAGATAAGATACAATTTCATCCCTCAATGAATTGTACATGGATAAGTATTTTTAGAATTTTTATTTTGTTTAAATATAAATCTCAATATAGATAATACAGTAAAACATACTAGACAAAAATACTTCCTTTCTCCTAACAGCTTAAATAAGTTGCATAGTTCTATTGTTCAACATTTTAGTATGTGAAGCCATACTACTCAGAGCTAGACAGAAATGCAGGGATAGATGGATCATTCCAATGGCCACTAACTGTCTCTTTTGAATTTATTTCTCTCTGGACAGAGAAGTGCACATTATCATTGGAACTCCTTCTTCAGCTGATTTATAGTTGTCTTTTAGTGCAATGAAACTACCATACTAAGCCTTGCTTTCTTTTTAAAGTGAATATATTATCATTTATAGAATAAGGGATAAAGTAAATCTAACTCTAGTAGAACCTATATTGTAAACAACTTTAAAAAATGGACTCTAAATGTTTTTTGCACCCACTTTTTTTTGAGATGCCAAATTTTACAGGCTACATTAACATACATTGCCATTTAATTACTTTGGGTGGAGGGTGCGGTTTCTCTTACCCCATTTGGAATGGAACAAGAGACACAAAAAATTTCTCCTTTAGGTTCCAGATATGTGTAATAAATACTTTTAATGAGCCTAGTCTCCTCAACTTAGGTTTTTACAAATGAATTAAAGAGGGAATTGATTTTCAAGGGTTTTGTTTTCAAATATGCACTAGTTCTCTATTCAAGTACCCAATAAGTGTCCCTAAAGAAAACCAGATTCTTTTACTGATTTGGATATTATACTTTCTAAAAGAGCCTTCTTCCCATCTTTTATAGAGATACTCAGGCCTCCTCTACCGAGAATGTTAGGTAACAAGTGTTTCATGCATTTAATTTTCTTCCAATACCAGCATGTGCTGACCCCATGCATAATTCAGATTCATGCCACTATGACAGAATTATGTATGTCTCATCCTAGCAATGCATCTAAAGCATACAGATATCCAGCAACTGAGCCATAAACCACAAAATAAACCTAGCAATCTATCACAGAAAATTTTTGTCAATGTGTAGTAGAAAGAATCAGAAGCAAGCAGAGAGAAGCACTTTCATTGATCTGATATTGAAATCATTCCAGGCCTGAGTGTGAAAAACTACACCTGTGGTAGAGACTCAGCTTAAAAGATGTATTAGCAGAAGTATTTTAGAACCACTCTAATTTTCAAATTTGTAACAGTCAGCCACATTCCATCTACACGTAAGGATGACTGGCCCACAAACTTAAAGTTGCGTGATTCTATTTCTATGCCTATAAACATAGTCTGAGACTGTTTCTTCTATGCAAAATGAGGTCAATGAGGAAAAAAGAGGGGATCCAAAACAATTGCTTGTATTTTTAAGGCCAAAAAACTGGTATACTATTTGTGTTATTTAAGCATATTTTTGATCGAATATTTACACTGTCTAAATATTGGGGTTTTTCGGTTTCTAACATTCTAGTGGTAGGTATTGCTTTCTACTGCCTTATTGAAAGTGATATATCACTTTAGGAATGTAATTCTAAGTTTTTATTTTGTATTTTTTTTTGTGTGTGTGTGTGTGTGTTTTTAAGGAAGCTGTTCGTAACCCTTCCCCATCCTGTGGTATGCAGCAGTGCTCAAGGATTCTATTACCGAGAGACTGAGACTCTCGAAATCACTGCAACCATGAAAAGAGAGTTGGATCCTATTAATTTTTTCTGAAACTGCATGAATAAGAAGAAAAAGGGATAAAATGGCATTGTTAACAATGAAAAAATAAAAATTGGTTTATGTTTTCTATATTCTCTTTATTATTCTGACATATTTTGGAAAGGACAAAAATTCAATTCTAGCGATATTCTGATCATTTACAGTCATGTCTATTACTTTGTTAGGAAATATTGTTTTCTCATACATAATGAGCTATTGCATTTTTATAATGATAGCTGAACAGAATATTTATAGGTTAACCAGTTAGATTACTACATGATTGATTATATAACTGAAATATGACCATGAAATGGTTGGTCCACTTATTTCAGTAGTCTGAAGAACTTAAGCTAATTAATTACACTATTATGCAATCAGTTGCATAGCAGTTGGTCATTCTTATCACCAAAAAAGTTCATTTGGTTGCCTTTTTATTGATTTATCAAATGATTTAGAATGTTCTCTGTTTAGGCTCTCACTACTGTTCTGGAATATACAGGTAACAAAGGGTTATAAATTGTTTCATGTACCATACTAGCCATGTATTTACTTCAATAAGAAATACTTTTGAGCACACAGTATTATTAGTTAGGTTAAAAATATTTTTATGTGCATTAATGATTATTAACAATGCTTTTTCAGGTACTGTGTTTATATTTAGTCAATTGAAATCCTTGACATTTAAAAGGAATATAAAGAAAAGTGTGGTGCATTTATAAATCCTGTTGTCCCTCATTTCCTATCTTCTTTTTTATTTTTTTATTTCAGAATATTACAGGGATACAAACACATATGGAAGTAACATTCGTAGGACATTGGGCATTTCCTATCTTCTTAATTAGACATACCTACTTTTATGGATTGTGCCAATGCCCCTGCCTCTTCTATACCGTATTGCATAAGTTTATTTCAGAATTATTTATGAATAAATTATGTTTAAAGCTTCTGTTACTTGGCTTCACTCATTATTGTAGAACTGTGGAGTTACCTGAGAGTAAATTGTAAAAAGAGATAAGCAACTAAAAGATGTTCATCACTTCTATGTGAACCATTAAGGGAATAAATATTCACGCAGATATTTTCTAGAGTTAATTATGTATATAATTACCAGGCATCTAGTGTGGGACTAGATCAAATAGAACAAAAAGATGATTTTGGAAAAAAGTGTTTGGGTTAAAACATTAAGCTCTTGTAGAGAATTTGGCATTTAAATTACCACTTTGACTTTCTTCTGTGGAGGCAAGAGCTGAGGGTGAGATGAACTGAAAGGAAGCTAGTGTTTGTGAGTTTAAGTCTATAATGTTACAGGACCTGAAGAGTTTCTACTTTGCTTTATTAGCATCTTTTCAAATGGCTGTATTTTAAGAATTTGAGAATATACCCTAAAGTTTAAACTCTGGGGCAGGCGGTGCATTTGTACCCCTGTAATACTCTGAAATTTTTAAAAAAAGTAAGTAATAAAATGTTCATAAAGAAAGTTTAAACTCTGGGGCAAGTCTAAGCAGTACCTATATTAGTCAGGGTTCTCCAGAAAGACAGGATCCATAGGATATGGATAGAGAGATATGTGAGAGGGGATTTATTAGGGGGATTGGCTCACGTGATTATGGAGGCTGAGAAGTCTTGCAACAGGCGGTCTGCAAGCTGGGGCCCTGTGATACTGGTACTGTGGCTCAGTCCAAGTCCAAAGGCCTCAGAACCAAGAAAGCCAATGGTGTAACACTCAGTCTGAGGCCAAAGGCCTGAGAATGGGGGGTGGATGAGTGGAGGGTGCTGCGTAAGTCCTAGAGGCCAAAGACTGGGGAGCCTGGAGTTATTGTCCAAGGACAGGAGAGGAAGCGTGTCCCGCAGTTCCAGCAGATAAATCAACACTGTTTTCTCTGCTTTTGTTCTCTCGGGATCCCCAGCAGATTGGATGATGCCTGCCCACATTGAGGATGAATCTTCCCTACCTATTCCATTCAGACTCACATGCTAATCTCCTCTGGAAACACCCTCACAGACACACCTAAAAGTAATGCTTTACCAAACCTAGGTATTCGTTAATCTAGTCAAGTTAACACCTAAAATTAACCCTCACAGTAACAGATATTTTTTCTTCTCTAGAGAGCAACAATGAGTCAGTGGAAAATGTATCACTTTTTCCTATGTTCTGGCCCTAATTACAAAGACCGTTATTACTCAAGCTGACTGAATGTGTACAAGTTGTCCCTGGAAGAGAAGATAGAGCATATCCAGGCCAACTTGAATCGGTCTTTGGTTATGTGGTGCCGTATCAACTATATAATGAAACAGAGTTTCAAGAACAATGAAATGTGATCCAGTGATTTATACCTATCTAGAAATCATCGCACTTTACTGTCCTTGGCCTCACAACGACTACAATGGTTATTTTGTTGCGTTGTTTTTTAAACTAATTCACAGGGCTTTCTTCTTTTAAAGGGGAATAGTCCACTAACGCAAATGTAGAAAAGAGCGTATAAAAGAAAATTTATCTTGTCAGCATTTGTTACTGAATCTTAGCTATTACCAGGAGAACTGGAAGTTAAGTCACAATTGTGTCATAGCATAGCCTACATATGCTTCTCTTTCATGTTTTTATTCCATAATCTCTGGTAGCTTTTGTGGGGATTCAATCATCTGTTCATTCACTCACTCATTTATATTTCAACAAATCTCCACTGAGCACTCACCATATGCTTGGCACTGTGTTAGGTACTGGGGATATAGTAATGAGCAAACCAGATGTGGTCCCTGCCCTCATGGAGCACACACTGTAGCAAGGGAGACAAATAATAAACAAGTAAACACATAAATATCTGTTTTTAAGCTATAATTACTGCTATGAAGAAAAAGAATGAGTGCTTCGAGAATATCTATCAGACAACCAACCCTAGTCTGGAAAGGGAGACCAGAAAAGGTTTCCCTAAGGATTTAACATTTCAGCTGAGAAATAAAATATACTTAAGACTTACATAAAGACAGTATAGGGGATAGGATAGCAGTAAGGCTTCTAGGTGCAAGGGGTAGCAAATGTGAAGACCCAATATAGATAGAACTTGGGGAGTTCAAGGAAGTGAAAACCAGTGTGGTTAGGGGGAGTGTGACTGGAGGTAAGGTTGGAAATGTAGGCTGGAGCAATGTCATGTAGAATCTTGTAGGCTAAGGTTGGGGATCTGGATTCATTCTAAGAGCATGGGGGAAGAGAAGGTATGAGGAGATAAGAACGGAAAAGGGAGACCAGTTAGAAGGCTACTGCAATAGCCCAGGCAAGTTATTATTCTACATGCTATCCTAAATAAAATTCATTGTTGATTTTTTTCTAATTAGAAAAAGTACATGCTGAGTGCTATGGTTTCAACAATGGTTTGCCCCTACCAAAACTCATGTTGAGGCTTGGTCCTCAATGTATTAGTATTGGGAGGTGGGGCCTAGTGGAAGGTGTTTGGGTCACAAAGGCAGATCCCTTATGAACAGATTAATAGTTTCGTGGGAGTGAGTTCTTACTCACTGGAATATATATATTACTGGATTACCTACTGCAAGAGCCAGTTATAACGTGAGGTTGCTCCTTGCGTTTGCTCTCTGCACAGATCATTGGTCCTTCCACCTTTCTGCTATGAGGCGAAGCAGCATGTGGCCCTCTCCACAAGCCAAACAGATACTAGTGCCATGCTTCTATTCTTCCCAGCCTCTAGAATACTGAGCCAAATAAACCTCTTTTCTTTTTAAGTTACGCAATCTCAAGTATTCTCTCATATCAACAGAAAACAGACTAAGACACTGACATGCTCTAAGCAGGAAACTTTAACAATAGAGAAAAGCTCTTTAAAAATAAAGCAAAACTAAAAATCACCTGTAAGTGAAAGAACCATGAATAACCACTGTTATCATTTCCAACCTTTTATTTTCAATGAATATCATAGGTATAATTTTTTTCCCAGATGGGATGATATTATACACACTGGTTTTATAATTTACTTTCTTTTAATTTTCAAGTGCATTCTTTTTTAAGTAATCTTTTTTTCCCTGAATTCTAATTTTATTGCATTGTGGTAAAAGAGTGTGATAAATGATTTATGTGTATTTTAAAAGAATGAGTATTCTGTAATTATTGGGTACAAACTTGTATATATGTCAATTCAAGTTTTGTGTGTGTGTGTGTTGTTTAAATCTTCTACATTCTTGTTAAATTTTGGTCTGCTTTATCTATCAACAGAGAGATGTACTAAAATTTACCACTGATTACAGATTTCTTGCTTTCTCCTTGTAATCCTGTCAATTTTTGCTTATATATTTTGAGGCTATATTTGTATGTGCAGACAGATTTAAAATTGTTATATTTTCCTGGTATGTTATTCCTTTTATCAATATAATGTGACACCCTTTATTTTTAATAATATTTGTTGTTTTAATGTATGTCTTGTTTAACATTAACATAGTTACATCAACTTTGGTTAGTATTTGCCTGGCATATTTTTTTCCATCACTTTCCATGTTTTCCATGTTTTAGATAAGACCTTTATGAACAGCATATAGCTAAATTTTCGATTTTTAAATCCAACCAAGATTCTTTCTTTAAACTCATAAGTTCAGTCCCATTTTATTACAATTAATGATACATTTAGATTTATTTATATCATCTTATCAATTCATTTATATCATCTTATCATGAGATTTATCTTTTATTCTTCTTTTTCTACACTTTTTTCCTCCTTTCTTGCCTTTTTTCCCATTTGTCAATTTTTTAAATTCTTTTTTTTCTCCTATTGGTTTAGAAGTTATACACTAGGTTTTTTTTTTTTTTTCTTAAGTTAAATGTCTAAAGTTTTTTGGTAGTTCTACCCACCCTTAAAACAGCTCCAGGAGGGAGGGTTAAAACAGTTTTAACCACGCTTCTCCAACTTTATTTGTATATTCCCAAATTATCCATCATTATCATTACTGTTTGTTACAGTCGGTACTTATCTAGATTTACCCACACATTTCCCAATATCTTTGTTCACCATTTCTTTTTCCACATCCGTGCTTCCTTTTTGAAGTACATACTTTAGTATTTCCCTCAGTAAGGGCTTGTGAGTTCTTGATTCTCTCAGTTCATTTCGGGAAATGTTTTTATTGTCCTCATTCTTGAAAAATAATTTCGCTGGGTTTAGATATCTAGGTTGACAGTTATTCTCCCTCAGAACTTTGAAGAGATTATTTACCCGTGTTTTGGCCTATACATATTGCAATTGAAAAGTCCGTTGTCTGTCCCGTTGTTGTCCCTTTGTAGGCAATCTGTCTTTTCTCTCTGATAGTTTTAAAGATTTATCTCTTTGTTTTCTGGTGTTCTGCAATTTGACTATAATATGTTTAGATATAGATTTATTTTTTTAAATTTTACTTGGCACTTGTACTTCTTAAGTCTTTCATCAGTCCCGGAAAATTCTTAGCTATTATCTCCTTGAATATTGCCTTTCTCCCATTTTCTCTATTTTTCTTCCAGATTTCCTCTTAGATAAAAGTTGAACCTTTCATTCTATCCTCCATGTCTTTTAGCCTCTGTCATATTTTCCATCTCTCTTTGTTCTTAATGCTGGGTAATTTTCTCAAATCTATTCTCCAGTTGAGTAAATCTCAGGATTCTAATCTTACTGGTGACTATGTCCTCTGATGCTCACTCATAGTAGGTAATTTAGTCTTGTAGTTTTTTATTGTACTAATTTATTTAATAGGGCTTTAAAAACATTCTGTGAAACTGTCTTCTGGTCTATATTGTGGGAGCATCCCTTAAAAGCAGTTTTATCTTTACGTCTGCTACAGTAAAGATTCCCAAGCCATGCAAGTAGTATAAATTAAAACCTAAACCCTACTTGAGTTCCAGGCCTGTGCTTTAATTCTCAGAAGAACTTTTTTCTTCCACCTAGGGCTTAGACAGAAACAGGTAAGATTCCTTGCTGTTTCCCTGTGCCAATATGTAGATTTTTTCCTAGTCCAATCTTTTATGGAGGGTACATCCTTACCAGGGGCCCAGCTTTATGATAGAACCCTTGGGCCCAAAACCTCATCTTCTGTCCCAGTGGTTGTTAAAAATCGAAACTCCCTTACAAGGGCAACCACAACTTTCACTCATAAAATTACCACTCTGGTTTTCGATTTTCTCATTTTGGGCATCTGGGAGTTTTCCTTTATTTCTCTGGGGCTCAGCTATTCAATTAAAAGAATTTTTATGTATTTTACCTTTTGATTATAGAAGTTTGTATCAAAAAGGTTTTTAGTAAATAGTTGGCCATATTGCTGGAAATGTATTGTTGATCTGGTTTCTTAACTTAGCAATATATTTCAAATATCTTCCCATATTAATAAATATTCTTCAGCATGATTGTTGTAGATTTAATTTTTTAGAAAGCAGACTCCATGTCAGGCAAGAAGTTTCCTGAGGAGTGTTCTTGGGATCAACACCTGTGGGAGGAAGTAAATGATGCAAGACTGGACTGGACAAAGAGAGAGGATGGGCTATAATTCAGTCACAACAAGACCTTAGTAGGCCTTGGGGAGCTCTGAATCTAGAATAACGTTTTAGAATTGTCCCCAGTTGGAGCAAGGGGGCTGAGCCTTCATACCCCAACATTGACAGGTCGTTGGATGCAAGCTGCACATGAAAAGCGGCGTAACCTTAGGCTAGGTCACTTTCTTCAGCTAAGGGAAGTTCCCAGAGAGTGCTGACAGCAGCTCTCTCCCAGTAGTGGGGAGAATAAGTCCTCCTGTCTTGAAGCAGAATCTGGATGGTCTGGATGGCACAGAAAAGTGTCTACTACACTTATTTTTAATGGTTTCATAGCATTCTGTCATTCATATATATGTGTCATCATATATATAAAAAACATACTGACTCTAAAATCCAATAATAATGGATTGACTATTTCTAATTTTTTTCCATATTAGTATTACTGATATGAACATTATTGTACATTTTCTTTGTCAACATCTTTTTTGAGGTTAAAGTCCTATAAGTGAAATTGCAATATATGCACAGTTAAAAATATTTTGATAAATTTAGCCAAATTGCCCATGAAAAGGCTTGTTGTACTAGTACTCATTTCTCTATACTCTAAGAAACCTTGAATATCATAATCCCCTTTCATGATTTCCAATTTAATAAGGAAGAATAACATTATATCATTTTTATAAATTCTGTTCCTTCACATACTAGTGAGGCTGAATAATTTTCCATATATTTATTGGCCATTTATCCTCTCGTGTTGAGGACTATTTATTCTTGTCTTTTGCTCATTTTTCTATTAGAATATTTAACTTTTTTCTTCTTGATTTGTAAGAGCTTCTTATATATTAAGAATATCAAATTTAGGCCGGGCGCGGTGGCTCACGCCTGTAATCCTAGCACTCTGGGAGGCCGAAGCAGGTGGATTGTTTGAGCTCAGGAGTTCGAAACCAGCCTGAGCAAGAGCGAGACCCTGTCTCTACTAAAAATAGAAAGAAATTAATTGGACAACTAAAAATATATAGAAAAAATTAGTCGGGCATGGTGGTGCGTGCCTGTAGTCCCAGCTATTCAGGAGGCTGAGGCAGGAGGATCGCTTGAGCTCAGGAGTTTGAGGTTGCTGTGAGCTAGGCTGATGCCATGGCACTCTAGCCCGGGCAACACAGTGAGACTCTGTCTCAAAAAAAAAAAAAAAAAAAAAGAATATCAAACTTAGCTATCTGTAATATGTTTTACAAATATTTCCCACAGGTTACGTTTTATCTTTTAATTTTATTTATAGTATTTTTAATAGGAAGCTTTTATTTTTATATAGTATATTCTTAGGTTTGTCACTTATTTTTATTCTGTTCATTTTAAGATTTTGTCTTTTACTTTTAACTGCATCCATCTGAAATTTATTTTGGAACAATAATTTTTGGCTTTTTAATTCTAGACTTGAACATTATAAAATATGTTTAAAACATTCACTGTCACACACTAGCCTTTTCTTATTTAATTTTACTATGAAATCATCCATAAATTTTGCTGCGAGAAGAGCAGTTGATGATTTGTAATATATAATTTGTAATATATAAAGCAACGAAATTTGAGTGCAATGCACTTTTAGTCAACTCCCCTGACAAGATATGTTTTAAATATTTCTGTATGACCTTAAAATATATTTCACATATATACGAATAGCTTTTATACTGAATTTATACCATTCCAAATTTCAGAAGCCTCATTATGAACTTCCAATTTGAGAGGTGCTGCAAAGCAACCTGCTTTCCTTATCCTGCCAATCTCTTTAAATGTTTGTTTCTTATCCATGCAGAAAAGGATGGTATCACCTTTTAACCTAAGCAGTGCTTTTATGTAGATACACTGAATATTCCCACATTCTAGAGAGAGGATTGAATGTATAGATAGTGGGGGTAAAGATAAACAAAAATAATTAGGAAATATGTGTAAACAATACATCTGATAAGGGGTTAATATACAAAATATACAAGTAACTCAAACAACCTAATAATAAAAACAAATAACTCAACTGAAAAGTGGGCAAATGACCTGAACAGACATTCCTCAAAAGAAGACATACAAATGGCCAACAGGTATATGAAAACATATTCAACATCATTAATCATCAGGGAAATGCAAATTAAAACCACAAAGAGCTATCACCTCACCCTAATTAGAATGGTTATTACCAAAAAGATAAAAGATAACAAGTGTTGGCAAGGATATGGAGAAAAAGTAGTGATGGAAAATATAGCCATTATGAAAAACAGTATGGTGGTTCCTCAAAAAATTAAAAATAGAACTACTGTGTGATCCACAAATCCCACTGTTGGGTATATATCCAAAAGAATTGAAATCAGTATATTAAAGAGATATTCTCCCACATTTATCATATCACTATTCACAATAACTATGATATGGAATCAGCCTAAGTGCCCATCAATGGATGAATGGATAAAGAAAATATGGTGTGTGTGTATACACACATGCACACACACTATTATAGATACACACACTATATATATAATACACTATATATATATATACACTATATATATGCATATATACATACACAAAACAAAATACTCTTCGGCCATAAAACAGAATGAAATCCTGTCATTTGTGGCAATATGGATGAATGATAACATTCAACTTATGTTCACTGAAACAAGTCAGGCACAGGAAGACAAATATCACATGCTCTTACTCATATGTGGGAACTAAAAAAGCAGATCTCGTGAAGATAGAGAGCAGATTGGTGGTTACCAGAGGCCAGGAAGGATAGCAGTGAAGGGGGCATGAAGAGATTAATGAATATAAACATGCACTTAGAAGAAATAAGACCTGGTGTTGGATAGATCAGTAGGGTGATTATAGTTAACATTAATTGGTTGTACATTTCAAGATAGCTAGAAGAGAATAATTTGGATGTTCCTAGCATAAAGAAAAGATAAATAATTAAGGTGATGGATATCCCAGTTACCCTCAATTTTAATTATATGAATGTATCAAATTAACATATGTACTGTGAAATATGTATAGCTATTATTTATCAATAAAAAATAAATAATTTTAAAAAGAAAAGCCATTAAAAATTAAAAACATAGGCCGGGCGTGGTGGCTCACGCCTATAATCCTAGCACTCTGGGAGGCCGAGGCGGGCAGATTGAGCTCAGGAGTTCGAGACCAGCCTGAGCAAGAGCGAGACCCCGTCTCTACCAAAAATAGAAAGAAATTAATTGGACAGCTAAAAATATAGAGAAAAAATTAGCCGGGCATGGTGGCGCATGCCTGTAGGCCCAGCTATTCGGGAGGCTGAGGCAGGAGGATCGCTTGAGCCCAGGAGCCTGAGGTTGCTGTGAGCTAGGCTGACGCCACGGCACTCACTCTAGCCAGGACAACAAAGTGAGACTCTGTCTCAAAAAAAAAAAAAAAAAAAAAAAATCTCCTCTGAAGGCAAACTTAAAAGTTATTTTCAGAAAAGTTAAAAAACAATTCCACTGGTTCCCTTGAGTTGCTGATTATGGTCTGTGCCAATAGAAGTAGGTAACTGTCTATCACCCTTACAAGTCCCCCAGGTGATAATTTCATTTTAAGCCTTCAACCTAGTTTGAGAGCAAAACTAACATAGGAAGGTCAACAAAGTTTCTATTCTCACCAAAAACAAGACGAACACAAGAAAATAACTTCAGAATTGTTCAAAAATCAAAAACAAAGTTTTTATTTCTTTTATTAATCATCCAAAGAAACTTGTAGCAGTATTTTCAGGCCTGGCTTTTTTTTCTAAGGAAATACAATGACATGAGTATTGGGAGACAAAGGCTATCAACCAGACTTGCTTAAAATTTTATGATTTGAAATGTATCCACCCTTGATCCAAAAACATCCCTTTACAAGGTATAGAGAATTTAAAAAATTAACTTCAGCAATTCATCCATTTGTTTTGTTTTGTTTTGTTTTTCAGAAAGGATGGAAACAAGGGTTTTGTTATCTTATTTTTCACTGCCCGAGGCAAATAAACAAGTTGTCAACCTAGACAGCTCAGATTTAGAAGAAGTTTTAATTTTGGAATTTCAAGATATACTTAGAAACTGTTTTTAATAATACTTTTGGCTAAACTATCTTTTTTCTTTAAGCTAGAAAAATAGTGTTCTGAGGAGGAAGAGAAGGTTTAAGTAATTGAAGTCATTCTTGACTTTTAGAGGTGACAGGATTTTTCTTCCATATCTGTGATTCGGCCTAAGTATTTCCAAAAATTCCAACAGCAAGTTGCTGGACTCCTAAATGTTAAAGAGTTTAGTATTACAGCAGTTTAAGTTTATACACACAGCTATTTCCCTTGGGTAACCACATGTTATTATCGGGGCTAGATCCAGGTGGGTTTCTGTATCAGATGCTACACTATAACCAGAACTCCACTCTACTCTGACCTCAGGCTCTGTTCCTGGATCTGGTTTCCCATAGCTTAGAATAAAGTCTCAAATCCTGAAAATGGCATACAGAGTCCTAAGTGATTTGGCTCCTAAATACCTTTCGCAAGCCTCTATTCACACGCCATTCTCCCAAATCACCACCTCAGCTTCTTTCAATTCCTGGAAACTGCTATCCTCTTTCACACCTTAGAACCTTAGCATATGCTCTTCTCTCTGTTGAGAATACTCGTATCCATTCTGTTCACCTACATAACTCCTAGCTTTCTTTCCCATGTCAGGTTAAATATCACTTCCTCAGGAAGCCTTTCTTGCTCCCCGAAGACCTACTAATATACTCAGGGTTCCTGTGACTTTTTCTTACAGCCATCATCACAACTCTGATTGTTTCTTCATTCCTTTAATGTAACTGTTCCTTACTAGACTATAAACTACATGAGACAAGGGGCTATAATCTGTGTAGTATATCACTGTGTCCCCAGAGTTTATTACAGTACTTGGTACTCTAGCCAGGTATCCAAAAAAATATTTGTTTCATTATTCTGGATAGTTTTATAATCTGAATCTCAATGTAAACAGAATTCAAATGTCATCTGTCTAGCTCCTCCATCCCTTTTAGGTTAAGTCAAAGTAAATTAATATCTGGATGGGAGGTAAAAGGTGTTGCTCAGCTTCACTGTTCCTAAACATCGGAGCTCCTAGTTCCTATTCCACCAAAACATCTTATTACATGTTCCTGTCCTTTCCTAAATTACAGACAACACTAAAGTAGAGACTGCATCTTGTTCATTTTTGCACCTACTGCATTTTGTACAAACTAGACTCTCAGTAAAAGTTTGTTAAATGAATAAATGAATGCTGAAATATTCAAGATCATTAACATAATTATGATAGAAAAGTATTCAAAAGGGATATATGGATCTACTCAGAGGAAAAGACGAATCTACTTAAAAGGTTTTCGTTTCTGAAATCAAGCTCGTCTTGATATACTACCGTCCACTGCATTCCTGCCCTTATTCATCTATCATGAATATTCAAACTGCTGTCAAAGCCACAAGAATAATAAAGGAACAACATCATCTTTTTTTTTTTTTTTTGAGACAGAGTCTCACTCTGTTGCTCGGGCTAGAGTGCCGTGGCAGCCTAGCTCACAGCAACCTCAAACCCCTGGGCTCAAGCAATCCTTCTGCCTCAGCCTCCCAAGTAGCTGGGACTACAGGCCTGTGCACCATGCCCGGCTAATTGTTTCTATATATATATATTTTTTAGTTGTCCAGATCATTTCTTTCCATTTTTTAGTAGAGACGGGGTCTTGCTCTTGCTCAGGCTGATCTGGAACTCCTGACCTTGAGCGATTCACCCGCCTCGGCCTCCCAGAGTGCTAGGATTACAGGCATGAGCCACCGCGCCCGGCCTCCTCAAATACATTTAATGTGTCAGTTGAATCATTCAAGAACCAGTGAAGATATTCTATTCTCTGTGGAAAGCTATGTGCATGTGTCTAATAGGCACTTACAGTTTTGTAGTTAGTGAGAGAATCCTAACTGTAGTTATAAATTGTGTAAAGACAGAAATCTCTACTAAGTGAGATTGATTAGAGCTGTTATCCCTATTTATCAGATAAGCAGATTGAGGAGATTCA
>CAUYSK010003042.1:0-13190 GCA_963575035.1 Avahi laniger
TAGAATATCACTCATCCCTAAAAAGTAATGAAATTCTTATATTTGCTACAACATAGATGAACCTTGAAAACATTCTGGTAAGTGAAATAAGCCAGACATAAATCAGTGAAATAGAAAGACATTATGGTAAGTGAAAAGTCAGTCACAAATATTCTGCAATTCCACTTATCTGAGGTACCTAGAATAGGCAAATTCATCAATATAGAGTGGTTGGTTGCCAGGCATTGGAAGGGGAGAAAAATGGGGAGTTACTATTTAACGAGTATGTAGTTTCCATTTGGGATGATGGATAGTGCTAATGTTTGCACAACATTATGAATGTACTTAATGCCACTGAATAGTACACATAAAAATGGTTAAAATGGTCATTTTCATGTTATTTCACATCAGTAAAAATAAATTTTTAAAATCACTGCATTCCAAAAAGCTGGGGTATAAAATCAAATCGTACAGCTACCTTTTTTTATGTGTATAATTTTTTTCTCTTCTGAAGAATCTTAATGACAATCAATGGCCACCTTTCTTAATGGTAAAATGCCCAAGAGATTTGGTTGAGATGGTGATACTGTGAAGATAACGATGAGATTATAACATTCTTAAATACACACAGTACAGTGGTTTGCAGTTTTCAGAGCACCTCTACATATATTACTGCATCTTACCCTCACGGTAATAGTGCAAAGAAGGCATAATGAATATTTTAATCAAAGGGTATGACTGAAGGGCACAAGACTAAAATTAGGACTAAAATTCTAATATTTGGTTGATGCATATTGCTCTTTCCAACATATCACAAATGCCTCCCAAGCATGTGATGAAAAAAGTCAAGCTAACACATGCTGAGTGTTGTAGTAGCGTCAATGTAATATTATGTCTCTACCAAGTCACCTTTAAAATCTGAATAAATGCAAGATAGAGACAGAAATGAAAATATAACCTCATTTGACTTTCACTGAAAATTGTGCTTTACAATACTACCATATGAAATTCTCTTTGATTATTAATGCTTGAGCCACTTTTCAAGACAATGGCTAAACTCTGTCTTCTTTTTACTATGTTTCTTTTAGCAAGTTTAGTTCTTTCTATTATTATTATTATAATATATTACACTGTCATCAAAGATAAACTTTAGATTTCCTTTGAAGAGGTAAGATGTCCTGCATAAAAAACATTATTTTTATTGGGAATGTTTTCATGCCCTTAGATTTAACTATTATATTGATTTTATGAACAACAGTATTATGTCTGTCATCTTGATTACAGTAGCTTTGTTATAATTCTTTTTCGGCTTTGGCATTATGGTAAAGTTATAAAGAATGGAATGAAGTTATAGTGGGACAAAATTAGTTCAACACATGATAGCAATGTGAAAAAATACAACAAACAGATGTTGATTCCCCAGTCTCAGTGCTCTGAATATGCAGTTCTATCATGTGATAATAGTAACTTATTTTCCTTTCTCAGGCTTTGGAAAATCACTCTATATCCAAATCAGACAAATGATAGAGACACTAGAAACACTTTTGGTACAGAGCAATGAAATAAATTATGTTAGGATATGATCCATAAGTTTTCTGGAAGATCACGTACCTTCTACATCTTTATATAAAGTACCAACTTTCTATAGGTTAGAACAGTGAGAATACAGAGTAGTCCCCTTATCATGTTGTTTCAGTTACCCACGGTCAAATGAGGTCCAAAACTAGCTGAGTACATACAATAAGATTTTGAGAGAGAGAGACCACATTTACATAACTTTTATCACAGTACATTATTATAACTGTTCTATTTTATTATGTTTTATTGTTGTTACTCTCTTACTGTGCCTAATTTATAAATTAAACTTTATCACAGATAGGTACGTATAGAAAAAACAGTATATATAGGGTTCGATATTATCTATGGTTTCAGCCATTTGCTGGGGGTCTTACAACATAGCCTCCATTAAAAAGGAGGGACTACAGCAGAGTAAAAAGAAGTTGACTTTTCTTATGGGATTGCTATTTTAGCTAAAGATACTATAGCTCTGATTCTCAGAAGAAAACAGCAATAGATACTGTATCCCTTGAACTGAAGCCATAATAGGACAAAAAGCCCCAACTAACAAAGTACATTGGCAACATAGAAAGGAAACACAAGGGCAAAAATCTTGCTTCAAAGTACTATCAGAGTAATCCAGAGTCCCAGAGACCAGGACTGTCTTTATGAATACAGTCCTAGCATATCTAAAAGGAAAAGAACTTTGGTACATGTAGGTTAGTGATTAGTAGGAATAACTATACTTAACTAGGGCATCACTGAAGTCTCCAGATGTTCATTTCCTCTTAACATTTACCTTCTTAATAAAGATGCTTGAGAGTTTCCATTCAAATTACTTTTTAAGACAAGTTGCTAATGTTAACATGAAATATTATTGAGTCAATTTTCTAGTTTACTTCCATTAATACATTTTGAAATAGAAAAGTCCTTTTTTCAAATTATCTTGAAGAAATCCAATATTTAAAAAAAAAAGGATAAAATAGAACAGGTCTATAGAGGCAGAAAGGGCAGAGAGTCAGCCAATGTACACTCCCCACTGGGCAGTACTTGAGGCATCTTCCACTGAAATTTCAGGGCTCTACAGTTTGAAAAACACAGTTCCAGGTTATCCTGGAGTAGATAAATTTCCTCAAATAAGCAAAAATACACAAAAATCTACGAGAGTCCCTAAGGAAGCTAAAAGTGGAACTAAAACTTAAGCTAAAATGAGTAACTTTATCCTTTACAAGAACAAGTGAGTCTCATACAAAGGAGAGCCAAGGGGAAGAACTTGTCATGATGGCATGACTATAGATGATTACATGTACTATACAGGATTACAGAATAAGTAAATTTAGGCTAAATGCAATGGCTCAGGCCTGTAATTCCAGCACTTCGGGAGGCCAAAGTAGGAGAACTGCTTGAGGACAACAGTTTGAGACCAGCCTGGGCAATAAAGCAAGACCCTATTACTACAAAAAAATTAAAAATAAACAATTAGCCAAGCATGGTGGCACTCCCTTGCAGTTCCAGCTACTAGGGAGGCTGAAGCAGGAGGATCACTTGAGCTCAGGAGTTCAAGGCTGCAGTGAGCTATGATCACACCACTGCACTCCAACGTGCGCAAGAGTGGGACCCTATCTCTAAATAAATAAATAAATTAAGTAAGTAAATTTATCTACTGGAGAAAAAATAAAATTTCTGTAAACAGCTTCCAGTCTCATGCAAGTACATAATTAAATAGCAAGCAAACTGTTGTATATAAAACACTGAAAAAAATGACAGGGTTTAACAGTAGAGGGAGACTTCAATTCTTCAGATTCCTGGCATAGATCAAATATATAAAATCGTAAGATCACCTAAATTTACTAATTTAACAAATCAGAGAAGGATGACTTGACCAAGATCACACAAAATCAGAATCTCAATCTGAACCAAGGTCTTCAATTACCCAACCAACAACCCTTCCACCACACCAAACTGTAGTTCCCTGCTTAGGATATGTAACAGAGCTCCAGGATAGCAAAATGCAGAACAGCTTCCTGGTAAAAGATAAAAATAAAAGACTGACTGATAAAGTATAATCAATAGAATTATATCTAAAAGAAGAATTTGTCAATGAAAAGGAATCTGAAAGGAGATCAAAGAAGTAAAAACTGGCAGTGCACATTCATGCCTCAGAAATATCATTCAATATTAAGCTGGACAAAGTGACCTCTAAGGTCTCTCTAGATAAAGAATGTGAAACATTCACTCAGTTTGATGGGTGAGAGTAAGCTCTTTGAGGAATTAAAACATAAAAAGATTTTGGGAGTCACATGTATGGGCAGAACAATTTTACTGTGGACAAATAAAATGTCTGTACTTCACACATTTACAAAGAAATTTGCCAAGCTATACTTAAAAGATAACTGGGTCCTGGCAATCAATCACCAGAGAATTAGTACAGATGGTATCTAAAGATATTGGCCCATTATGCTCTTGTAAACAAAATACCCAAAAATATACTGGCTGTTATGAATCATTAGAGACTCAAATAAAAAATGTTACTTCTTTATCTTTTTATGTGACTATAATACATCCAAATATGGACTAGTAATCTGTGTAATTAGATCCAGCAAGAGCAAATAGAACTTAAGACATTCAAAGAAAGATAAATAACATGTAACATGAACTAAAAATATTGAGAATGAAGCAAGGGGCAGCAACTAACCACTCCCCTCCATGAAAGATTCTTTCTTTGGCTTCTAGAATATCATGCGCTCAAATTTTACCCTACTTTTCTAACCACTCTTTGGTCTCTACATCCCCTCCTCCTCCTAACCCCTAAAATGCTGGCATTTAGCAGAGCTTTCTTCTAGGCCCTCCTCATAAACTCCACATAACATCTCCAAATCCAAATTTATGATCTCTCCTCAAATTCACAGCTGCTCCAGTTATTCCCTATCTCACTAAATGACTTCAGTAGCGAGGCCCTAATGGGAGGATCGCTTGAGGTCAGGGGTTCAAGACCAGCCTGAGCAAGAGCAAGACCCCATCTCTACTAAAAATAGAAAAATTAGCTGGGTGTGTTGGTGTGCACCTGTAGTCCAGCTACTCAGGAGGCCGAGGCAGGAGGATCACTTGAGCCCGGAAATTTGAGGTTGCAGTAAGCTACAACACCACTGTACTCTACCCAGGGCAACAGAGTGAGACTCTGTCTCAAAAAGAAAAAAAGAAAAAAAAGTTTGTTTGTTCATATGCTTAGGTATAAAATAAACACAAAAAATTACTTTAATACTTAAACATTACATACCACACACACATACACTCACATGCACACACTATGCTAGTACCCAGAAATGTAAGTCATAATTATCTAAACAGAACTAAGCAGAGCCCTTTCCAAGTATATTCTTCTTTGTATGTCTAAGTTAACTGCATGGTATTTAATGTATTCTGTAATTAATTGAAGTACAGTTATCTAATTCTAGGGGACTTAGCCCTACTATGTGAATGGCAGAAACAAACTCTACTTGATATTTTTAAAAGTACAAAAAACAAATGACCAGTCTAGCCACAGTGCATAAGACAGTACACACCTTATGAGCTGGGCTACAGCTAACTGTAGCCCAAAGTCATCCCCAAACTATATTCATAAAAAATATAAATAAAAATATAAAAATTAAAATTTACAAAAATAAAATAGAAGCAAAACATAAATTATTACAAGTTGTTATTAACCAAATAATCAATAATTTGTACATAGATACGAATCCTGTTAGGAGGGGTTACAGTATACCAAAACTAGTATTTGTTATATGGTGGAAGAGGAGCAGAGACCTAGTAGGAAATCTGTAATTACAGTACTCCAAGTCATTTTATAGGCCTATTCCAAGGAAAGAGAGAAATAAGACCATCAGATTATTACATTTTTAACTAACGTATGTTAGAAGGTAATTTAATGATCATGTTTTAGGGCACAAGTTCTGAGACAGTATGAATATAGAAGTATAATTGAGAAAATATCTGAAATTAGATGAATTCTAGAAAATATACTGATTTATATAGTTAATTAAACAGACTTGTGTTAAAAGTACCCTAAGATGACTAGTATAAGACCACATAGTATGAGATTACCTGGTTCTAGGTCCTTTGCTTAGACCTTCAGCCAGAAGTTTTCCCTCATTTGAATATCTACAGCATTTTATCTATAATGCATCATGTCGCATTTGCCTCTTATATAATAGTACATCTGATCACTCCTATTAGATCTATATTTGATTTATGTTTCTATCACCCACAGCCTATACTAGGTAACTTTTAACTAGCAGTAAAAAATATTTTTTGGATGACTAAATGACAGCATGCTCACCCATGCATACTCTCTCCCCGCCTCACTTATACATACACAAAGGAGCTATGGATTTGGCTTTGCCACATACTCAATATAAATTATGTGAAAGATCTAACAAAAATTTAATGATATAATAGGAATCAAACCAAAATCAGATGAATCTCATCTTTTCCTTTTGGCAGCCAGACCATATTTGGTATACAATATTAAGTATATTTTGAGATGGTCATTAAAAACTTAGGAAGGCTAATGATTGTTTAGCATTTTATGGTACATACTAATAAAGAATGAGTAATTTTTGAATATCTGAAGAGTCATAAAAATTTACATGTATTGCTGCCATTAAAATTTTTATCTAGAAAAATAAACAGACCTTGAAATGAATCTTTTTCCCTCCTTCAAAGTAAGAGATTTTATAACTTGAAAATAATTTTTTTCAATGATGATCATTTACTTTTATAATATAGAAAATATGTTATTAATTTAAGTAATACATTTATTTCCATGTGTGAAAAATTTGGTTTCATAGCATTTCTGGTTATCTGATTTTTCAACCATTAATATCTTTTCTTAAGCACCTGCACTGTATGTACAATACAATGAATCATACTAAATAGTAGCCAAGGTGCCTGCCTGTGAGGAACAAAAAATAGAGTTATAGAAAAGTAAATAAGAAGTACACATATGAAAAGGAAGAGAGAGCAAATCAAATGTCAATAGTACAGAGAATTAATTTTAAAATTCAGAGGAAGCGGTAAAGTGTCTAAGAGGCAGAAGTTGAATTGTGCATTAAAAGATGACCAGGGCCTGGAACTAGTAGCTCATGATTGTAATCCCAGCACCATGGGACGCCAAGACAGGAAGACTGCTTAAGGCCAGGAGTTCAAGACCAGTGAGATCCCATCTTTACAAAAAATTTTAAGAATTAATCAGGCATGGTGGCACACACCTATAGTTGTAGCTACTCAAGAGGCTGAAGCAGGAAGATCACTTGAGCCCACAAGTTCAAGGTTGCAGTGAACTGTGAACATGCCACTGTACTCCACTATCTCTAAAAGTAAAAATTTAAAATTAAATTTTTTTTAAAAACATGATCAGGATTTAAGATAAATAACACAGAAAACAAACTATAGATGGTATATGCAGCAAACAATAAGGAGATCATTCTGAGTGAAACAGAGACTGGAGGCTGGAAAGTAGAATAAAGTAACTTTAGAATAATAGACCAGGATTAATTATAGAGAAACCTGAATTAAGAAATCTGCAAACAATCATTAACTGAAGAAATCAGAGCAAAAGCTGGCATGAAAAAGGAAGCATTTAGAGTAGAGTCATTTCACAGCAGTACATACCACAGATAGCTTTAATGATAAATAGAGTGGAAGCTGGGAAATCTATTAGAAAGTGAACAATATAGGTTTCAATCAGGGCTACATCAGTAGAAAGTTAGAAAGGAATAGATTTACTAATTATAGGCAATACAGAGAGCCTGACAACAATCTCAAAGATTTTGTATGTATGTATCCCTAACAGATAGAAAGAAAAAAAATATGGGGTTTTTGAGTCAGCCATGTCTGGGTGAAATCTGTGCTGTGTGAGTTATTTAACTTCTCTGAGCCTTAGTCTCCTCAGCTATAAAAAGATATTTACCTTTGGGTGTTGAGAAGATTAAATAAGAAAATGTATATAAAGCCTTCAGAACACAACAGGCACTTAATTAAGTACGATTTTTTACTTTTCTCCCTTGGCTCCTCCCTTTCACTATCCCTTAACAATTCTATTTGAGAATTGAACACTACAGAAGGTAATCTAACAGCTGTCATTTTAGAACTGGTAAAACTGAATTAATGAGAAATTAAGTGACTTATTCAATGACATACAACTAGTTGTCTTCACTGCTGGCACTAGTAGATATAGTGACCATAAAACATATAAAAAGTAGTAGAAACTGTGACTACAGAAACTTCTATAAAGATATATCTTTTAATAATATAAGATCTGATTCATAAATTCAAAAATATTTAAATTTGACTGTTTGTCTAACGATAGAGCAATGCATTTTAAAACATATATTTTAATTTTTTTCTTTTTATTTTTTGCACACAAATGAGTAGCATAAAACAATTTTTATTTATTTTTTTTTATTTCAGCATATTACGGAGGTATAAATGTTGAGGTTGCATATATTGCCTTTGCCCCACCCAAGTCAAAGCTTCAAGGGTGTCCATCCCCCAGATAGTACACACTAAAACACATTTTTTAATATATATACCAAATTCCACTGGAAGAAGAATTTCCAAATGGAGACCTTTCCATTAAAGAAGGAAAATTAAGGGTATACATTTCTTCTTTTAAATTAGATTGAATGTCGGGGAACTTCAGAAAGTCAGCAAGAAACTTACTCACCTTCCATGGGCATGGAAATCTAGACGTAAAAACTGGTCCTCATGTGAGACTGCTCTTTTGGCACGCTGGTGTTTTTGGTGTAGTGAATCCACATTGTAAGATAATCCTTCATAATGTCTAATGTATTTATTTAAAGGATTCCCATACTGACCTATAAAAAATAGACAACAGTCTGAATTAGTATCATCTTGAAGGTTCTAATATGATTCCATGATTATTCAAATAACTATGAATATTAATGAAACAACTATCTGCCTAATACCAGTACTAATAATATGAATACCCTCACTAATATTTTCTTAATATATATTTTTTAAATCTTATGGTAATGGTAATTTCAATCATATGCAAAAGTTTGGATGTTAGCTGTGGGTTTGTTTTAGATGTCCTTTATCAGGCTTAGGAAATTTCCTTCTATTCATACTTTGCTGATCAAAACTATCAGGAACAGATGCTGATTTGTCACCTGTTCTTACTGTACCTATTAAGATGATCACATAGTTTTTTCTTTTTAGTTTAATAATATGGTGAATTAAACTGATTGACTTTTGAATGTTAAAACAACCTTGCATTCCTGAGATAAACCCCACTTGGTCATACTGTTGGATTCAATTTGCTGTAATTTTGTTTATAATTTTTGTTATGTGTGTTCATGAGAGATACTGGTTTGGAGTTTTGGTTTCTTTTCTTGTATTACCTTTGTCAAGTTTCAGTGGCAGGGCAAAAAATGTAGAGAAGTACTACCTCTTCTTCAATTTTCTGGATCAATTTATGTAGAATAAGCATTATTCCTCTTCAGTGTTTAGCAGCATTCACCAGTGAAGCCATCTTGGCCTGAATTTTTCTTTATGGAAAGGTTTTTAAATGCAATTTCAATTTCATAAATAGATAAAGAGCTATTCAGGTTTTCTATTTCTTCTTGAGTGAACTATGGTAGGAATTTGTGCATTTCATCCAAGTTGTTGAATTTCTGGAAATAAAGTTATTCATAATATTCCCTTATGTTTTTATATTTTTTGAATCTGTAGTGATGTCATCTCTCTCATTCGTGATATAGCTAATCTATATCTTATGTTCCTGATCAGGATAAAGATTTATCAATTTTACTGATCTTCTCAAAGAGCCACTTTTTAATTCCTCTGAGTTTTTTCTTCCTTATTTTTCTGTTTCTATTTTGTTGATTTATACTTTGATCTTTATTCTTTCCTTCTGCTTACTTTGGATTTAATTTGCTCTTCTGTTTCTAGTTCCATAAGGTGAGGCCATCAATTTAAGACCCTCCTCCTTCCCTCATGTAGGTGGTTTAATGCTATAAATGTCCCCTAAGAACTGCTTTAGTAGAACTCCACAAATTTTGTTGTGTTTTCATTTTCACTGTTCAACATATTAATACTTTCTAATTTCCCATTTGATTTCTTCTTTGATCCATGTGTTATTTAGAAGTCTGTTACTAACTGTCCAACTACTGAAATGTTTTCAGTTATATTTCTGTTATTGACTTCTAATTTAATTCTTCTTTAGCCAAAGAACATACTCTGTATGACAACAGTACTTTTAAATACATTGAGACATCTTATATGACCCAGAATATTGTCTATCTTTGCAAATGTTTCAGGTGCGCTTGAAAAGAATGTGTATTCTGTTGTTGTGGGTAAGTATTCTAGAAATGTCAATCTCTACTCCTATTGGTGGAGTATTTTATAAATGTCCATCAGGTCAAGTTGGTCAAGAGTGCTGTTCAAGTCTTTTATATCCTTATTTCATACCTGTTCTGTTATTGAAACCTGTCTAAGATTGTAGCTTTGTCTATTTCTCCTTGTAGTTCTCTGCTTCATGTATTCTTGAAGCTCTGTTATTATATACGTATGATTATTGTCTCTTGGATTAATTACATGCCTTTATCATTATCGAATGGCCTTCACTATATTTTATAATATTCTATGCTCTGATCTTTTTTTTTTTTTTTGAGGCCAAGTCTTGCTTTGTCAACCAGGCTAGAGTGCAGTGGAGTCATCATAGCTCACTGCAACCTCAAACTTCTGGGCTCAAGCCATCCTCCTGCCTCAAGCCTTCCAAGCAGCTGGGGCTATGGGTGCGTGCCACCATGCCTGGCTAATTTTTCTATTTTCAGTAGAGATAGGGTCTCACTCTTGCTCAGACTCATCTCAAACTCCTAGCCTCTCACTCTATGCTGCTCTCTTCTTCCCGACATTCTGTCTGTGAACTACAGCCACTTCGGTCTACCTTGACTCCCAGCCCCATCTCCTCAACTCAGGAGTTCAGTGGTGTCCACCTAGGGTCCCTCTTATAGCACCACAACCAGGAAATTTTTTCAAGGCAGAAAGCTGGCACAACCATACGGCTAGCCTCCCTGCTCCTCCTCTCTCAGGGTCCTTCACTGCCTGATGACCAACACCTTAAAAACTACTGTTTCTCTGGTTTTTTCCTGGTTTTCTTATTTCCTTTCAGGCAAGAAGGTAAATTTAGTCCTTGTTTCTCCATTTTCACCAGAAGTAAAAAAGTGATTCCTTAACAAATCAAGTAAAATTTCTTTCTAAAGAAAACTGCCCTCTTTCATAAAACAAAACAAGTTTTTTAAAAAAAGAAAAACTATAATGGTTTGCCTATCGTATTACCTACAGTCTAAATGTTCCATCACTAAACTTTCTGATTGCAGTTAGTGGCTTTTCATTTATGTGGTTAAGAGCACAAACTATGATGTCAAATTATCTAGGTTTAAGTTCTGGGGATTAGCTGCACAACAATGTGAAAATATTTAACACTACTGAACTGTATACACTTAGAAAATGGCAAATTTTACATAAAGTATTTTTTACTAGAACAAAAAATTATCTGGGGTTGAATATCATTACCTTCATTTATTAATTGTTTCCCAGATTAAATGGAAAACTACTCAGCTTCAGTTTCGCATCTGTAAAATGTAGAGGCACAGAGTAGCTCTCTCTTAAAAAGACTACTACACAGGCCAGGTGCAGTGGCTCATGCCTATAATTCTAGCACTTTGGGAGGCGGAGGCAGGAGAATCACTTGAGTTCAGGACTTCCAGACCAGCCTGAGCAAGAGTGAGACTGCCCCCCCGCCATCTCTATAAAAATAGAAAAAATTAGGCTGGCATGGTGGTGCACGCCTGTAGTCCCAGCTACTCAGGAGGCTGAGGCAAGAGGATCGCTTGAGCCCAGGAATTTGAGGTTGCTGTGAGCTATGATGATATCACTGCACTCTAGCCAGGGTGACAGAGCAAGAATCCTTCTCACGAAAAGAAAAAAAAAAGAGGCCTACTACACAGATAAAATGATACAAACCATGTGCAACAATTAAGAAAGTACCTGCCATGCAGCAAGATTCAATAAACTTTTCATCCTTATCTCTTCCCCCTCCTCCTCCTCCTCCTTTTTCTTTTCTCCCACACTTGCCTTTTAGACCAATATACACACATTGAGACGATAAATTCAGGAATAAAAACAAAACTGGGTTTGAATTCTGATACTTCCTAGCGATAACTACATGAGCTGCATAATCATTTAACTTTTTTTAAATCTCAGGGGTTATTGTTAAAATGGAGACAACAATGTCTACCTTAAATGTATGTGAAATACTTAGCATAAAGGATAAAATAAAAGGACTATTTAAATAATTATTGAGCTACTTCACCCTCCTCTTGAATGCACTCCTCTCAAGAGAGGTGACAGGAATAGAGTCCAAAACTATCTTCACAACCAGTAAAGAAAATACAGTGAAGCAGGAGATAATAAAACTGGCTAGTGTAGAACTTGTGAAAATCGAGACTAAATAATGAAATCAAATATTATGCCAATGTATGCAAATTGACCAAGGGGTTGATAATAAAAAAATATATTATACCAATGCATTTTCCAAATCCTTTAAAAATATTTTCAAATTTAGATTTAGATTTAAAAAAATACCCCACACAAGAGAACATATCAAGAGAAGAAATCAAGAATGGAGAAACTATAGTATGAGAACTTTTGAGTAATTCTTTTCATTTTGAAAATCAAATGTAGGATTTCCATTAGGTTACTGAATTAGATTTCTTTTAAGCAGTCTGAGTAGCCACAGCACAAGCTTAGCTTTGCAGAGCTGTACTTCCACTCCTTTTTCAGTACCAAAAAAGTCAAGTTTTTAAGTCAGAGTCCAGATAAAAGTATTTTGTCACTTTTGATAACTTAAAACAATAACTGTTGTTGTTCTGGTGTAGCACTCGTGACAAAAACTCAACTATTTACATGGATGGAACACACTATCATGAGAGTTATTAAAAAAAGTCATCTTTTCTCTGTCCCACACAAGAAGGAATTTTATAAAGCAACATAATGTTCACTTTCACTGGCAAAGGTCCTAATGATTTTCTGAATTTTTATAACTGAGACAGAACATGATTCACAAGGTTTAATTGGGAAAGTTAAAAACAATACCCAGGGATACACAGTTACCAAGTCCACTTAATTATCATCTTCTACATAAGATCTAGGAATGTTTGTGTTTATTATACCTAAAAATCAGTAGTTATATGATCTCAGTAATGTGAAAAAAACTGACATTAAGATAGTATATTGAAATAGTATTTACAATTTCTCTCCTCCTCTACTTAATGAAGGGAGAAATGGGGGTTGGGGGAGCAGCCTACCCTCCCCCACAAAAAGAAAAGAACGGAACCAAGCCTCAAGACTGAAATCAAACAAGAAAAAGATAACCAGGGCCAGGCGCAGTGGCTCACACCTGTAATCCTAGCTCTCTGGGAGGCCGAGGCGGGAGGATTGTTTGAGCTCAGGAGTTCAAGACCAGCCTGAGCAAGAGCGAGACCCCGTCTCTACCAAAAATAGAAAGAAATTAATTGGACAGTTAAAAATATATAGAAAAAATTAGCCGGGCTTGGTGGCGCATGCCTGTA
>CAUYSK010003044.1:0-18636 GCA_963575035.1 Avahi laniger
AAGTAGCAGGCTGCTGTGAGGCCTGGCTTGTCCAGCCTCTACCCCGATCCCCACACCATGCAAAGATAGTGACACTACTTCCCCCAGACCTTGAATTTCAGATGCTTTGTGCTAATTTAGCTAATTGTCTTAACCCTCTTGCCCCACCCCAGCCTCTCTCTTCTTGGGTCCCCAGATCATGTGACAGATTTTACGTAAGCACCCACACTGGTGGCTGTGGCACAGAGCAGAGGGTACGTACCTTGCTGAAATGAGAAATCCACAGAGCCAAGGAGGAGGATTGAGGAATCTGATCCAGATACCCAGCCCTGGCAGGCAGGCAGCCCTCACCTCTGCCACAGGCCTAGGCCAGAAGTGGGGAACCCCAGATTCGGTCAGACCATCAGCTGTGCGGCTGTGGACTCTGCTGTTCAGAGCGTCGAGGACTGCTGTTCAGAGCGGCAGGGCAGGCAAAAGGCCTGGTGTTGGAATTGAACTGAACCGGGCTTTCAGGCTGACTCTGCCACTCTGGAGCTGTGTGACTTTGGTCAAGTTGTGTCACATCTCTGAGCCTCAGTTTTTTCTTTTGTAAAATGCGTACAGTAATACAAGCTTGACTGTATCATAGAGCTGTGAGGATCCCACAGCTGGAAGGGGCCATGGAGCTCAGCTTGCCCTACTGAGTATTCAGATCCTGAAGAACCGAAGATCAGAAACAAGGAATTGCCGGGCACCAGGAGTGGGGCTTCTGGGGCAGTGCCTAAAATTATTTCCTCTAAAACATACTGCTTCTCTGGGATCAAACATGATGAGCAGTGAATGGCTGTGCCCATGCCGCTGTCAGGATGTGAGACACTGAGGGCATTTCCTCTGGCCGTCGCCTTCCGGGAGGGCTTGCTGCAGTTGGTCAGGCCAGGGCACTGGCAACCCCAGGACCTTATTCGAGATCCCATTCCCCCATTGAATCTCTAGTTACAAGCACATAAAATGGTATAAAGCATTTAATATCAAATATGAATGATGACATATATTTGATTAATTGATAAGCTTATAAAATAAGATTCTTAAGTGAAGCCATTAGAGAATGTAAAAGTTCCCTGAGACTGTTTAATGAGCTTACCTGGGGCTAAGGCAGGCAAAGGGTTTAAGGTAACTCTGATTTCACAAGGAAAATGGAGCTTGTCAGGTATCAGATCTCTCACTTCTTCGCCTGCCCTCATCTCCGCCTCCTTATTTTTAGCATCAGTATGAGGAGTTTCCCTCTCCCTGGGTAAGTTCAGTTCTTTCTTGGGATGTTACTTTTCATTTCTTCCAGGCGGTTCCACCACAGCGACTCTATTTTTCTCCAGTCCCTCATTAGGGATTCTTGTACCAGGAAGCCAGTCTATACATTCCTGTGCCTGCCATGTGACGGACATGTTTTAGACACTGCTGACACAGCTGCAAATTATTCTTCCATCTAAGGAGTCCATATTTAAGAGGAGACAGACGCACAGCTCTGAACAGATCTATGACACATAAAGTTACCCCGGGCAGTGCAAGGTGCTGGGGAGAACCTTGAAGTAGGGTAGGAGGGCAACAGCAGGGGCTGCTGGGGTGCCATGATTTCAGGGAGGTGGTGGTGGCTGGGGGGGGCAGGTTGGTGAGGGCAGCTTCAGGACCAGAAGGCTATCTTAGTTTAGGTAGCCGTAACGGCCTCCATGAGAAGATGATATTTGAATAAAGACCTGAATTTTAAGGGGCCAGACCTGAAAAAATCTAAGGGAAGGAACATTCAAGCAGAAACTGCAAATGCAAAGGCCCGGAGGCTTCGCTGTCCCCTCCTCTCACTCTGGACACTCCAAGTTGTGATTTATACTGTCTCTGTTGCTCCTTAAGGGATTGAGCCAAAGTCACCCTTGTGAGAATATGCCCAAGAGACACTTGCTGATCAGTCACTCTGCACACATCCTCCTCTCAGAGTCTTCTTCTGTGAGTATAACTATCTCTCTCAAGAAGTTTTTCTCTAAAGAAAGGAATTAGGGTCAAGGTGATTGAAATCCCACCAGCAACCCACAATCAGCATTCCCCAAATTGAACCCATTGACATTTTCTCCTCAAGTTAGCTTCTTTTCCGATATCGCCCTTCTGATAGAGTGTGGACATATAATTCATCCTGGCGCAAAGGCAGAAACCTGCGTTATCCTCAGCCCTTCTCCAGTTAGTCTCCAAATCTTGTTTCTGCCTCCTTTGCGTTACACAGTGAGGTTGGCAAGGGCTTGACCAACAATAATTTAGGTGTCCTTGGTGAAAGTGGGAACCACTGACGCATATTCAACCTTGTTTACCCAAAAGAGAACTTAAAATAAACCCAGAGCCATTCCATGGGGCTTTGTTCTTGGCAGTCCTTTCCAAACTGTGCACATGTGCATAATGTCAATTTCATGCAGATTTTAAGCAAAAATGGAAAGAGGGAGGGGCTTTCCACCATGTCCTTGACAACTCTTGCAAAGGGTGAAGAATTACACATTTGTTGTCCTTCCTCCAGGCTCTGAGGAAACAAGCACAATCTGTGGGGAAATTCGATGGAATCATAACAAAGAACAAAGGTGATAGGTGAGATTTTAGAGGGGAAATTAATTAAGTCAAACTAAAATGAACGATTTTGGGTTTGGGATGCTGGGAAGGCTGGGCTGTGGAGAACTGGAGCAGAGAAAAGAAGCACCCTGGCAGGGCGCTGACTCAGGGTCCAGGATTAATTTTCATTCACAATCTAATTACGTAGTACGAGCTATCACTCTGCCAGTTCCTCTCACACAGGGGAGGAGAAAAGGAGGCGGCTCTGGAAGCTGGGGGTCTTGCTTCTAATTTTCATTTAAAATGGATAATGAAAAGGCTCCCTCTGTTCTTTTCTGATTATTATTTATCATTTTTATCTTTTTAAAAGAGCTGTTCTCTTCCAGATTGCTTCCTCCTTCCTAGTCAAATAACCAATTTGCTTTCTTGTGATCTGAATATAAAAATGTATTCCTACTGGATATATGACTTATACTGGGTAGAATGCTGGATGTAAAGTCTTTATTCGGTTTAGTTATTTACACTGCCTACTCTGTGAGGGGCATCTCTTAAGATATTGCTGTCTTGGTAATGGGTTCAATCAAGGGAAATGTGATCTGGCTTAAAGACATATACTTTCTACACTTGCCCAAGGAACCAGGAACTAACATTAGCTCCAATTCTATAGATATGGAAACTTGGGTTAGAAGGTTTAAACAATTTTCCAAAGTCATATGACTAGTGAATTAAGGGAACTTGAGATTGAAAGCCAGGATTATGAGGCTTCTCCAACAAATATGTTGTCTTGAGCACTGATGACATCCGAATCTGCTGACCCCACCTGAGGAAGTCTAGCCACATAGCTAGTTTGGTCTAGCACAAACATTTCAATACTGCTTTCATTAAGCATTACAACAAAAAGAACATTTAGAAGCTTATTTTCTAGGCTCCTTGACTTCTACTAAAAATTGTTTGGATATTTCTATGCTTCCTTTGGGTAAATCTCAAAATAATTCCTGGTGTGGCACTTGAGTTCCTTCATGTTATAAACTTATCTTACTTGTCCAGACCACCTGTTCTCACACAGCATCACCCCTACCCTCATATTTCACGGTGGACCCAATGAACAATCCAGACACAGATGCACAGAGATATTAATAGTAAGAACAATGTGAAAGGTAAGAATTGTTGGAGCCCTAAAGAGTAAGTAAGCAGGGTGAAATGTGGCCTCTGGGGCCAGAGTACCTGAGCTGGAATCTTGGCTCTGTAATGTATGAGCTGCATGAACTTGGAAATTTACTTAACCTCTGTGTTCCAATTTCCTTATTTGAAGGACAGATAATAATAATAGCACCTTTCTTATGTGGTTAAGTAAGATAACATACAAAAACTGTTCAGAACAGTATCTGGTACATAGTAATTGTTATATAATTATTGGTTACTATTATTATTATCATCAGATTGATCTGGGTTAGAATCCTCTCTCAGATTCCGTTTTCTTTTCTTTAAAGAGGGATATAATTATTACCTCTCTCATCTGATAGATATGAGAAATGGGATAACACATCTAAATACTAAATATAATATTTGGCACATCATAATAATGTGTGGGCTGTAAAATGCAGGACGTGATCTTTATTCCTGAATTTCTTCTCTCTTACTCAAGACTCTTGACATTTTCCAAATCCTGCTGAGGTCTCACCTCCTCCAGGCAGTAGTTCATAGTCTGATCTCAGCTCTTTCCTCCTTTCCTCCCTGAACCCCTCCTTTCACTGTGGCTGAACTCTCTTCACTGACCACTGTCCTGCTGTGGCTGTCATTTACATGGTGACATTCACTTCCAGATGTCACTAAACATTCAGAAGTAGACACACCATCTCTGTCCTCAAAGAGCTTGTGACAAATGAGGACATAAGTTAAGCTTATAGAAGATAACTAGAGACTATTGGAATGTTTTTTAGAATTCACCGTGTTGCAGACTCTAAGGGATATGTCATTTGGATGTGTATTTGGAAGCTATTTGTAGTGTATTTGTAGTGTCCTCATTTTGTTTAATTTACTCTGATGAGCACCTAAGATATAAAAAATAATAAAACACTTCGCTTTAAAATTAGTCATCTGTCGGGGTGACACTGACACGTTTGCTCAATTACACTGGTATTAATTGAAAGCCCAGTGTCACAGGAGTGCTCTTGAAAAACAAAACAAAACAAAGAAATAGACATGTTATTTATCATTGTGTAGCTTACACTGTAGTGAAGAGTGTGAAGAGTGTAAACATGATAATTGCCTGTAGTGACATGTGTAATGGATAAAATGAAACACAGTAATGGGATAGGATACCTAGAAATAGATAGTGTGGAGCTACTTTAGATTGGTGCCAGGGAAGGCCTCTCCGAAGACATGACATCAAGGCTGAGAAGGAGCAACCCATTAGGAGAGTTAAAAGAAAACACTTTCAGCAGATGAAACATCAAAGGCAAAGCTTCCATGGGGGAGGGGACTAGCTTGGATGTTTATATTAATAGAAATAATTCTGAATCCAATAGAATATGGAGCGAGTGCTATGGAACACTGAGGGGCAGGCAGTAGTCTCTAGGAGGATGTAGCAATTTTCTGCAAAAGTGTCAATAAACTTTTTCTGCAAATGGCCAGGTAGTAAACATTTTGGGCTATGTGGCCAAATGGTCTCTGTGACAACTACTTAACTCTGCTGTTGTAGCACAAAACAGCCACAGACAATACATACATGAATGGGAGTGACTGTGTTCTAATAAAACTTTATTTGTAAAAGCAGGCAGAGGACTAAACTGGCCCAAAGGCTGTAGTTTGCTAATCCATGATTTACAGTATCAGCCAAAGGACTTACACATGCTGTGGAAGATTGTGTGTTCCATTGAGACCACACCAATACATCCCATGTGTTATGCTCCTGTTACCATGGTTTGTTGACTTTCCTCCTATGGATGGGGGTGTCTATACTCCCTCCTCTTGAATTTGGGTGGACCTAAAACTATGGCAGATGTGTTGCTGCATGACTTCCAATGCTAAATCATAAAAGATGAGGTAGCTTCCCCCAATTTTCTTGCAATACATCTTGGGAGTTCCGAGCTTACATATAAAAAGTCTACCTGCTCTGAAACTGTCATGCTGGAGAATCACATGGAGAAACTATATGGAGTCCTGGTCCTCACCTATTTGATTCTTTCCAACCCAGGTGCCAGCATGAGTGAGCTTTCAGATGTTTCAGATGATTCTAGCTCCATCTACTCCAGCTGACGCCAATGGGAAAGGGCTTGCTAAGATTTCAGATTTATGAGCAGACTATTTTTGTTCTTTTAAGCCATAAAATTTCTGGGGGGGGGCAGTTTGTTTGGCAGCAATTGAAAAAACAAGCAATTAATAACTAATACACGTATTTTGTTGTTTTTGTTGATGATGTTTGATAGCATTTAATTCTTTCAATAATTCTAAGAGATATTATATACTATTATCACTTAACACAGTACTTAAACCCAAGCTCAGAGAGAGGAATTCAGGCAGCTAGAGTTCTAAGAAGTTGTCATTTTAGCAGAATAACAACGTTATTAATGAACTGTGTTCAATTCAAGTGCTTTTTAGTCTATTCCAGTTACATTGTTTTTCAGAATTAAAATTCCATTTGATTTTTCTTTATGTCTTCTATTTCCTTGCTGAGATTTTGTGATTGTTATTTCAAGAGTGTTTGCAGTTGCTCATTGGCACATTTTTATTATAGCTGTCTCTAAATCATTGTCTAATAATTATAACATCTCTGTTACTTTGGTGTTGATGTCAGTTGATTATCCCTTCTCATTCATTTCAAGATTGTCCTGTTTCTTGGTTTAATGAGTAATGTAGACTGCATCTTAGACATTTTGAGTATTCAGTTATAAGACTTTAGTTCCCACTTAAGTCTTTTTTATTAGATTGTCAACCTGTTTAGATTTAGAAACCATGTCCTGGTTCACTTTTCAAATGTCAAGTTAGTGTTTCAAGTTTCTGAAGTGCTATTCTGATTTGCTCCATTTGTGTGTTACTCGGATAACAGGATCCACCCCCCAGGGAAAGAGCACTTCCTATTTACTACTCATAGGCTGCACCCAGGAGTAGTGTTTTGTCCTTGCTCAAGCCCCAGGATCCCCAGCTAGGTATTCTTCTTTTCTCCACCTTTCAGAATCTTCTCGTAGGTGACTTATGCATTTTATCTAGGTTTTTAAATTGCGATTAGTGGAAGGGGTAAAATGGAATATGTTTATCACACATTCGGAATCAGAAGTCCTTTTTCACCCTAAAGCCTATGCTTTTTTCACTATTTCACACTGCCTCTGAGGCTGTGATATTTGAAACAGTATGTGTCCTGCCTGATTTTAAATTGTATCCTGAACATTCGGACACATTTCTTCTACAGTTCTTGTCCTTTCAATTTTCCTATTTTCCTCCACATAATACCATGTCACAGTTATACCCAGAAGGTTATCTCCCTCCTATGTGGTTCTTTCAGTATGTCTTGTATCATGTTCCTAATGAAAGGAACACACCTGTTACTAGTCACATTCAAATCACTGATTGTCCTTGTTCATGGGAGGGTGGAGTCACAGTGTGTTTTAAGAAGGATACGTGGATAAAGTTTTCTCTTCTGTACTGCTAAAGCATAAAGGGTCAGAGTACAATCTGGGAGACAAGAATGTCTTTCCACCTCTACCTACCTTTCTTCTCCCTATTCAGTACATGTGACCTCGTTGATAAGCTGATACAGGGATTACAGGGGGAACAGATCTAGTCATCTTTTTCCCTGTCTCTCTTTGACTCTCTGTCTCTGTCTCTGTCTCTTTTTGTCTCTGCCTCTATTGAATCTTTCTTCCACGCAATTGAAGTGAGATTGGGTTTGTTTCCAAAAGGAAGAAGGTGTTACTTTTGTTCTCTCTGCTCTTCTCTGCAATCATCCAGAGTGTTTTAACGTTGGCAACTAGGGTTTAAGCATTTAAAGAAGTAAAATAGAGATGGAAACTAATGGAGTGTTAAATTTCACTTAGTGAAAATGGGTGTTCCCTATAGTCCGGTCTGAGTTCCCTGTTGACTGCATCGGGTATTAAGATTTAGTTCTAGTTCTACTCCAGCCTTAGCTGCAGTTCAGTCCTACCCAATGTGTGCGTGCGTGCGTGTGTGTGTGTGTGTGTGTGTGTGTGTGTGTGTGGGTGGGTGGATGGGTGTGTGGTGTGTTCTTTCATCTCCCTCACAACCCTTGGAGGAGTGGGTTCAGTCAGTAAGAAGGAAGGGGTGGACAACCAAAGGTGGCTGTGCAAGAACTGATTAGCGGTGCTCTATTAGTAACACCGGGGGAAAGAGCCAAATGGATTTGGAAGGTTTTTTGCTGTTGACGTCGTTGTTTTTAACCTGAGGGGTAATAAGTGTGTGGCCTCAAAATCACGGAGCATAAACCTGCGCAGAGACTCAAGATCACCTGTGAAACTAAAACTGGTCTCTTGCTCCTTTCTGGAAATTGGGTGAGCAGCTGCACCATCTGTCTGGCAACCATCCCCGTCCTCTCTCCTGACCTAATGTGGACTCCTCCTACAACTGTCTGAGGATGCAGCTCTTCCCAGAAAAGAGAAGACTGTTCTATTTTAATTTTTTATTTCTTATTTAATTGATGAGTAAAGATTATATGTATTTATAGCGTACAGCATGATTTTTTGATATATGTATACATTGTGAAATGACTATATCAAGATAATTAACATATCCATTACCTCACATGCTTATTTTCTTTTTGGAAAGAAATTTAAAATCTATCGTGTCTCAATTTCAAGTATACAATACATTGTTATTAATTATAAGCACTATGTAATATTAATATAATAGCTCTCTTGAACTTACTTCTCCTTGCTCACTGATATTTTGTATCTTTTGACCAACATCTCCCAACTTGCCCTATTCCCAGTTCCTGCAAACCATCATTCTCTTCTTTCATCAGGAAACTGGGCAGCTGAATTCTATAAACCATTCAACCATCAGTGTTATCTCCTCTTGTGGAAGAGATGGCTGAGACCCAAAAGTAAGCTGAGGATTCAAGGAAGGTAAAATCTTCCCATTGTCCACTTTCAAAAACTTACAGCCTTTTTTTTCTTTTTTTTTTTTTTTTTGTGGCAGTTTTTTCAGAGGTACAGAGCGACTGCTACTGCCGAGAGCATTGAGTTCCAGGGACCTGAGCTTCCACCTCTGTACAAAAGGAAGATAGTTGTTCATGACCCTCCCACAACTGAAGTCCAAATTACCGCAGGGAACTGGGTGCTGAGGTGAAAATTTTAACTAGCCTTTTAGGTTCGATCAAGGGTCACCAACATCAGACCTTATCATTAAACAAGCCTTGTCCACCGATTGCCTTTCTCAATGCATCTTAGGAAAACACGGCTCATTTATTCAGCCAAGTTAAACTTAGCTGAGAAATTGAAAAAGAAAAATAATAAAAAGAAGGGATCAAAGTTGTGTTTTCCACTCCCCCTCTCCTCAATTCTTCTGCCAGTTTCATTCTCCGACTTCCCTTCAACAGAGCTTGATTTAGCAAGAAAACAGTGAGTTCATTTACCCAGCAAGGGAGCGCTTTTCATGTTTGAGCTTTGAAATGAAAATTGTCTTTGGGCAAGCTTCTCTGCAGCTCCATCTGAGAGCAGCGGGGCCTGTCATCATGTCTATGGATTGGGAGGAAGGAAGTTAGACTTTGGAAGGCAGCAGAAATAGGCAGTGCAAATAGGCAGTGCTTTCCTCTGGGTAGGCTCCTGAGCTAGTGAAAGGCAGAAACCAAAGGTAATGGGAATACTGTGCTCCAATGGGTCTGGAGTGATACGATTTAATTTTATAGCCTGTACAGATTTAATAAATCCTCCCAGTAGATCCCAGCCATAGACTTTGGATATAAATATGATCAATAATCCAAGCCTCTATGCCAGGCAGATTTAAACCACATTTTCATGCAATGCATCTGTAGATATCCTTACAGTATAAAAAGTGGATGTAGGAACAGACATCTTTACTGCAGGACAGATTGGATTGCTATAAAACATTTCAGCAACATCTACGTTTGAGCTGCTTCTACTTTTGAGTAGAAGGAATATACAGGAGAAAATGGCATATTTTCTCTTCTCTTAGGATTTATAATTTGATGATAGAGTTAGCCACAGAAATGAATAATTGTCATGTACATGATACTCAGTAATATAATCTCTACCCAGAGTGCCAACACATACATACAGGATAAGGGCTGGTACATTGGAATCACTCTATATCTGGCTTTAATGCTAGATTATGCCTCTTATTAACTCTGTGACTTCTGGCAAGTCATTTCATCACTCAGAGACTCATTTTTCCCATCCATAAAATGAGAATGACAACACCTCACTTTGTAAAAATGAAATAAAGTTATACAAATAAAGCAACTGTCATGTGACTGAAATGTATAGTAAATACTCAGATTGATAATTTTGAACCAATAACTTTGGGATTGTGAGGGAAAGAGAGAAGTTCTAATTCAGGAGATCTGAAAAGGTTTTTTGCAGGAGGTGACTCTGGGGGGAGGGCTATGCCACCAGACTGAGGATGGAGGAAAGGCAACTCAGAAGTTTGCTCGAGGAAGTAGATGTGGCAAGTAGAGTATGAGGTTCACAGTGGGCTATTGGTGCAGTGGGAGATTATCTTATAAAAATAGGATCACCCCAGTATACAGAGGATTTTGAGTTGCCTGCTGAAGAATATGCATTTGATTGAATAGACAATGGGAAGTCACTAAAGGCTTTTGTGTAGGAAAATGACAGACTGAGGGCTTTGCCTCATCTGGAAGATCACTCAGGATGCTGTGAGTAGGGTGGTTAGAGTTGGAGGTGGGTCAGGCAAAGAGGGGGGGTTCTCCCCTGGAGGGAGTACACAGTCATGATGGGGAGGCTGGAGATCAGAAATATTACTTGTTTAGCTTGCACATATGAAGCAGGATTCTGATTTTGTTTTTAGGGGAAAAAAGTTAATTCCTGGCAGCAAAGACCAAATGTAAAAGCTAATAACCAAGGCAGGGAGCAGGGGGGATAGAATGTTCTTTCTTGTCTGCTTCACACCGAGAGTGCTGTTTCAGTAAATCATTCTGCAGAGGTGATCAGCACACCTGTTAAGTGAGGCTTGGCATTTAATTGGCATTATCGGCTCCTGCACAGAAGCAGACAAAGGATGTCACTGGTGTGTGAGTGGGACACATTTGCATTTCATAGACAATTAAGAGGGAGCTAATCAAGTTTGTCTGCAGCCTCCTCAGGGAGAACACATCTGGCTGGAACAAGCAGTTCCTTGCTTTCTGAAGTCAAAGGAGTGTAAGTACTTCCAGGTAACCCGGAGCTTCACACCGCCCCTGGGTGAATCCCAGATTGTGGAGGATAATAAAGGAAGGCGGGTAGAAGACCAACCTGTGGCCTGTTAGGGCTGATCAGTGGGAAAGGCATCAGGCCAGGTTCTCAAGGCTTGGGTTCTTGTTCTGGCTACCCATTGAACTTCCTGTACATTCTTGGCCTTGGCCACTTGTTTTTTGTGTATTTCAGCTTTTTTTTTTTATTCCTGGAAAGTGGCTCTGCTAGTGAAAATCTTAAGTAGTAGTCATTGTGGGTGACCTCCAGGGCTCTGATTTAATCACGCTGGGTATCATCATTCATTCATTCATCCGTCATACACTTACTGAGCATCTCAATGTACCAGGCTCCAAGATAGGTTCTAGGCATGGAAGTACAAAGTTCAATAAGATGCTGTTGTATTTTCAAGAATCTCAAAGCATAATAGGACCAACACTTAAACAGCTAGGCTGACATAAGTGTAGGAAATATTGTGATAAAAGTGGGTGCAAAGGGTGGTAGAAGTCTGGCTGGGGAAGGGGGCATTTCACTTGGATCTTGGGACACAAGAAGGGTTTTCTAGCTGGATAGAAAGAGGAATGGCATTCTAGGCAAAGAAAAAAGCATAGAGAAAACACAGAGATGTTCAAGTGTATGTCTTGTTGTAAAACAGTGAGTAGTCCAGTATGTTAAAGGATTTATCAGGGGAATTGTAAGGAGTAAAGCTTTGAAAATGGATGCTGGATCTAGGTGATTGGAATTGAGAGCCCTTAGGTTTAACACCATCAATAACATCTGAAATTTCTTCAATCAAGATTAATTTTGGATGGGAATCAATCAATAATATAATATCAAACATTTGCTCAGGGCAAGGCCCTATGAAAGACAGAGAGAAGAGTATGATACCTTATTTCCACGTTAGACTGTCTGCTGAGGACCAGAGAGGCTTTAGATATAAGCAAACCCAAAGCCACTCATTGTTTGAACTTTCATCCAGTCATTTACCAGTCCTTAGTGAGCCCCTGTGATGTGCTAGGATTCTGATTTAAGAAGGAAAAGTAAGTGAATTTACATGCTGGCCTGTGGCGCTCATAAACAAACCGATAAGTTTGTAATAGTGCCTTGTGCTACAGGCTATGATCTGGGGATGTGCACAGGGTCTACGGGTATCTGGAGAGAGGAGCCAGGCTCAGATCTAGTGGGTGTTTGGTCAAGGAAGTGGCAACAGAGTGACCCCTGAGAGTACAACTGAGTCAAGCCAAGGAAGACAGAGGTATGTGTGCATGTGTCCCAGAAGGTACAGAGAGACCACTGCAAAAAGAAGGAACAGTCTGTACAGAGGAGGAGCTGAGGAGGTCCTGGAGACAGGAACAAAATGTGTGGGAGTGGAGGAGGGTGTGGCAGGAAGGGGGGCGGGCCAGGCTGAAACTGCAGTGGCAGCTTCTCTGTGCCAGCATCACACACATCAGATGAGGGCTGCCCCGGTGCGCGGACTGAGCAGCACAGAGGAGACAGCATCTAAGCACTGAGACAATTGGCAACTTTCCCGAGACAGGAGAGATTTTTCATGGAAATGTGAAACCTTTTAAAAAGGGGTTTTGATTTTATCCTAAAGCCTGACTAACCAGTTAAGGGAAGGGGAGGGGACAGGGGAACTATTTACAGTCACGAGAAGTAGTTTAATGATGACGATACATTCTGAGAAATGCATACTTACGCAATTTCCTTGTGCAAACATCACAGAGTGCTTTTGCACAAGCCTAGATGGTGTAGCCTACTACACACCTGGGCTATAAGGTATGGCCTGTTGCTCCTAGGCTACAAACATGCACAGAATGTTACCATACTGAACATTGTAGGCAACTGTCACACACGGCGAGTATTTATGTATGTAAATATATCTAAACATGGAAAAGGTATGGTAAAAATATGGTATTACAATCTTGTGAGACCACTGTCATACATGTGATCTGTTGTTGACAGAAATGTCATTATGTGGCACATGACTGCTCCCCCAATCCAGAAGGGTGGTTCTTTTAGTTGCGGGAAAAGCCTGGCTGACGGGCTGAAGCCCCTGGCCTCTGTGAAGGCAAAGCTTTATCTGCCTTTAGGTAAAGGCGAAGCCAGTAGTGGCCCTGGGCATAGGCTGGTCCCTTACTAGGGGCTGATTGAAGATATGAAGCCGTGCGAATGGGAAAGGTCTGGACTCCACAGGCATTATTCACACAGTCTCCCAAAGGCTGTCTTCAAAGCTGCTCCAAGGAGGTTCTTCCGGACTTTCAACAATTAATGAACTTTGTTAGACTCTGGAGGCTTGGGCCCTTGTTCTGCCTTCCCCACTAACTTACTGTACACTCTTGGGCTTGGCCACTTGATAAGGCCAGTAGCCAGGAAGGATGATAGCAGAGTTGCTCAAGGCTGCTCAGGTCAGACTGCTTGGGTTTGGAGAGAGCTTGGCCATTTACTGAGATAATTACTCAAACATTCTCGGTGTCTGTATTAGATTTCTGTGGCTGCTGCAACAAATTATCACAAATCTGGTGGCTTAAAACAACTTAAATTTATTCTCCTACAGTTCTGGAGGCTGGATAACTGAAATCAATATCCCTGGGCTAAAGTCCAGGTGTGTCAGCAGGGCCATGCTCCTTCAAATGCTATGGGAGGGTCTGTTTTGGGCTTCCCCCAGCTTCTGGGGGCCACTGGCATCCCTGGGCTTGTGGTCACATCACTCCAATCTTCAAGGCCAGCATCTCCAAATATCTCTCTTCTCTGTCTTCATATCACCTTCTACTATATATGTGGTAAAATTTCCTTCTGTCTGTCTCTTATAAGGTTACATAGGATTGATTACATTTAAGACCCACCTGGATAATTCAAGATAATCTTCCCAAGATTCTTAATTTAATCACATCTGTAAAAACCTATTTGGGCTATATTAAGGTGACATTCACAGGTTCCAGGGATTAAAATGCAATACCTTTTGAGTGGCTGTTTTTCAGCTTGCCACAGTATCCCCTAGCATAAAATGGGCCTAATGAAAGCACCTTCTATCCTGGGGACTTTAAGGATTAAAGACGGTGTCTCCCAACACACACAAACACACATGCACAGGTGCATACACACATGCACATAGGTATACACATATATGCGTACACACAAGTACACACATGCACACAGAACAGTATCTGCCATGTGGTAAATGGTCAGTACATACTAACTATGCTATTGCATGAAGTCTTCCCTTCCCTTTTCACCAGATTCCTCGGGGCCAAGCCCTTCCACCTCTCCGTTTATTGCTGTTCCTGCTATCCTTTTCTCAGAATTCCCCCTCTTCTCAGCACTTTAAGCAGCCTTACGATAACATTGTTCTTCTCCTGTTACCACTTTTCTTTTCCCCAGAGGATCTTTCTGCCAAGAATTGTCCCTTCTTTCCTCTGTAAGTGGGGGTGAGAGTGTCAGGGGGAGGAGAGAGGACAGAGTGATGGGGACACAGAAGGAAGGAGAAAGGAAAACCAGGAGTCCACACACATTAGTATGTTCTTTTCTTTTGAGAGCTCTTCCTTTCCTATCCCCATTTATAAATCCTAGAATTACCACTCACCCACATGGGAGAGCTGAGAGGAATCCTGGACGCCTTCCCTTCCCATGCCTCACTCCAGCTCCACTCCCCAAGTCTCCCCAGCCAGGGCAGAGGAAGTCACCCCACAGAGAGCTCTCTGCAGGGCTCCCCTCCTGTCTCACCATGATCTTAGCTAAGGCTCTTGCAGCCACCACTACTTATGCTGATGATTAAAAGAGATTCCTAATTGTGTTCCTGCCTCCTAATTGCCCGATATTTCACACCTGCCAGAAGCTCATTTTTATTTGTTTGTTTGTTTGTTTTCCCCTTCAGAGAAGGCAGTATTTGTTGAGTTAGTAACATGGTCTTTGGGCTGAGATACGTGAGGATTTAAGTGCTGGCACTGCTGTTCACTAGCTCAAGATATTTAATCTTTTTGAACCTTGGGGACAGCTTAAAAGAACTGTTGGGAAAAATACAATTTGTGAAAAATTGCATAGAATAACGAATGCAAAGCATTTGCATGGGGTCTAACATATGGCAGGTGCCAGATTAAGTAGTTCTCTTCTCTATGTTTAATAAAACAAACAAAATCATCACATCATTCCCCGTATAGATGTCGCCTATCACAAACATTGCTTTACTGATGTTTCCCTCTCTGTTACATCCTCAGTAAACATTACTCTCTGTTGGGTCATTCCAATCAGCATCAATCATGTGCCATTTCTCTTGTCTTAAAGCAGTCTCTCCACCCAACTTCTCTTCTGAGTTTCCATTCATTTGTATTCTTCTCTTTGCAGCAAATCTTGAAAGAGCTGTCTATTACGTTTCCAACTTCTCTCCTGCTCTTTTTCTTTAAAACAGCTCTAACCAGGCTTCCTTCCTTACCCTCTACAGAAACCACTCACTTCAGAGTTTGCACTGACCTTCAAATTGCTAAATTCAGTGGTTAGTTCTTAATCCTTATGTTACTTAATTTATAAGCAGCATTTGATATGCTTTCTTTAAGATTTCTAGCACTCTAGAAATCTTCAAAAGCCTGTTTATATATTCTGGATATTAATCATTTATCAGATATACAATTTGCAAATATATTTTCACATTCAGTGTCATTTTACTTTCTTGATAGTATCTTTTGATGCACAACAATTCTTAATTTAGATGAAGTCAATTTTATCTTTTCTTTTCTTCTGTTGTCTGTGCTTTTGCTGTTATAACTATGAAATCCCTGCCAAATCCAATATCATGTAGATTTTCCCCAATATTTTCTGAGACTTTCGTAGTTTTAGTTCTTAACTTTAGCTATTTGATTCATTTTGAGCCAATTTTTGTATGTGATATGAATCCCTTTTCCTGCTTTGCACGTGGGTATCCATTTTTCTCAGCACCATTTGCTGAAAAGACTGTTGTTTCTCCCATTAAATGGTCTTGACATTCTTCAAGAAAAAAAATTAAATAATCCAATTAAAAGTGAGCAAAGGACTTGAATAGTCATTTCTCCAAAGAAGATGTACAAAGGACCAATAAGCTTATGAAAATATGTTCAACATCATTAGTCATTAGGAAAATGCAAACAAAAACCACTTAACACCTACTAGGATATCTGTAATTAAACAAAATGAGGAAAATAACAATGAGCATGTAGAAAAATTGAAAAACTTGTGCATTGCTATTGGGAATGTAAAATGGTGCAGCCAATGTGGAAAACAGCTTGTGGTTTCTCAAAGCGTTAAACATACCATTACCATATAACCCAGCAATTCCATTCACATATCCAAATTGCCAAATCCAAAAGATTTAAAAGCAGGGACACCAACACATACTTGCATGCCAATATTCATAGCAACATTATTTATAATATCCAAAAGGTAGAAACAACCCAGTGTCTATCAACAGATGAATGGATAAATAAAATGTAATATATACATGCAATGGAATATTATTCAGCCATAAAAAAGAATGAAATTTTGATATATGTTATAACATGATGGACCTTGAAAGCATTACAGTTAGCAAATAAGCTGGATGAAGTACGGCATAGTGGGACACAGAAGGAATGCATGATTCCACATATATGAGGGACCTAGATTAGGCAAATTCATAGAGATAGATATGAATGGCTGTGGGGAATGAGGAAGGGGTAGTTATTTTTTATTGGATACAGATTTTCTGTTGAGAATGATTGAAAATGTTTTGGGTATAGATAGTGGTGATGGTTACACAATATTGTGAACATTTTTAATGCCATTGAATTGTACGCTTATGAATAATTAACATAATAACTATTATGTTGTGTATATATTACCACGATAACAACAAAAACAACAGCAAAATAAGGCCTCATGATTTTCTTCCTATTTTACCAGTGGTTCTTTCTCAGTTTTATTTATTGGTGCCTTATCTTCTTGGTCTCTTCATAAGGGGTTGTCCTAGGTTCAGTACTTGTCCTTCATCTCTTTCCTAACAAATTTATTCCCTGATGATTTTACCCAATATCAGGCTTTAAACATTATCAATATGCCAAAGGGTACAGACTTCTCTCTCCAACTCCAAATTCAATATTAAACTGTTTATTTCACATATCTGTTTGGAAGTCTAGGAGACAATTCACACCGAGACTATCATTAACATCCCCACTGACCCACCAACACAACCTCCTCTTCACTGCCTCTTTCCCACCCCAGATGGTGACAAATCCTTCCTTTCATTTGTTAAGTCCAAAAACCTTCCTACCCAATCCACCATGATTTCTTATTTGATTTTGGCAAAGATGTTCGAGCTCTCACAGTTACACTGTATACACTGTCAATGTGATATTTATCTCACTATGCCTAGTTTGGACCCTTGTCTGTGTCTCTTTTTCTTTTCAGCTTAGTTTTATTATCAACTCCTTGAAGCCAGGGACCTATGTATTGTATGTCTTAGGTATCTGACACAATGTTTGCTACAATAAATGTTTGAGGAATAGTGAATAAAAAAATTAGAGCATTGAGACCATCAATCAAAAAATTCAACCTATAATCCTTTGAGGGCAATCAGTATATACATAAAAACATGCTTGAAGCTCTGACTCAGGTGGGGCAAAGAGAATATACATAACTTAAACATATGTACTCCTGAAATACGCTGAAAAAAAAAACAGTGCTAGGGAAATTCGATAGTCACAAGTCAAAGACTGAAACAGGATCCACACCTCTCACTTCTTACAAAAATTAACTCACAGTGAATAACACATTTAAACCTAAGGCATGAAACCATAAGAATTCTAGAAGAAAATGTTGAAAAAACTCTTATAGACATCAGCCTAGACAAAGAATTTATGAAGAAGACCCCAAAGCCAATCATAGCAACAGCAACAAAAATAAATAAATGGGACCTGATCAAATTAAAAAGCTGCACAACCAAGGAAACTATCATCAGAAAGAATGGACAACCTACAGAACAGGAGAAAATATTTGCATGCTACATATCCAATAAAGGCTGATAACTAGAATCTATATAGAACTCAGGAAAATCAACAAGAAAATATCAAACAACCCCACTAAAAAGTGGACAAAGGACATGAACAGAAACTTTTCAAAAGAAGATAGACTATTGGCTAACAAACATATGAAAAAATGCTCAACATCTCTAATTATCAGGGAAATTCAAATAAAAATCACAATGAGATATCACTTAACTCCAGTGAGGATGGCTTTTATCAAAAAGACTCAAAATGACAAACGTTGGTGTGGATGCAGAGAGATGGGAACACTCATACACTGCTTGTGGGCTGCAAACTAGTACAACCTCTGTGGAAATTAATATGGAGATACGTCAAAGAACTCACAGTATAACTATCATTTAATCCAGCAATTCCATTACTGGATATTTACTCAAAGGAAAAAAAGACATTGTATGAAAAAAATATCTGCATTCAGATGTTCATAGCAGCACAATTCACATTGCAAAGATGTGGAAACAACCCAAGTGTTCATCAATACATGAGTGGATTAATAAAATGTGGTGTATGTATACCATGGAGTACTTCTCAGTTATAAATAAAATGATGAACTAATAATACCTCTTTTACTCTCCTGGATGGAGCTGGAGCCCATTCTTCAAAGTGAAATATCACAAGAATGGAAAAACAAGCACCACATATATTCACCATTAAATTGTTACTAATGGATCAACACT